>OMLF01057060.1:5832-18959 GCA_900302615.1 Holocentrus rufus | reverse complement strand
TGTGTGTGCATAGTGCAGGGGGCATCTTAGAATTTTTTCACACTGTTATCTTATCTGTAAAACCTGTGTGCAAATACCCTGTGACTATGTCCTGCCGGATTCCCTGACCCAGCACAGACCGAATTTTGCTTTTTCTATTCTAGTTTGGCCGGAGAGATAGGAAATTATCCAAGGCCAAAGAATGGTACGCAAACACTTCACCGCGGGGGTGAGAAAGACAAAGGATGTGAAAGGAAAGGCAAGGAGAAGAGAGGAAAATAGGTAGACTAAGAAGGTGAAAAAATAGAGATAAGGAGAAATAAGAGAAAGAGATGGAAAGAGACAGAGCAAGTGAGATAGAAAGAGAGCAAGACAGTGATGGATAAAACGATGGAGGCCAGGGGGATATGAGAGAGAGAGGATGCACGGACTGAAGCACCACGGGGTCCATGCAGAGAATGACCTCGGCTACAAAACCAGTGACCTTCAATGAGATAAAATAATCTCACTCCTTTTCTCCTCACATAGCCCCAGGCCAGGTCTGATGGACAATTTTATGGGGCTGAAGAGCGGAAAACGTTACAATGTTGTTTCGGGAGCACCAAGGCCTTGGCACTAAAGGGGTTGAGGCCCTGTGTAAATGATATATGCTAAGTTAAATCTTTTCCAGATAATCAAAAATTTGAAAGGCTGGATTCAGGTCAATTTTTATGTTTTCTCTTTAACTTGAATGGCCCAGTTAACACATTTAGTGTGTCTCATTGGCAAGGAAGCGTCTTCTCTCCTAGGTACTGAGTTAGGAACGTTTCTTGTAAGGAACCTCTGTTGTCCAAAAACTTATGTGATATTAGACAATCCAACGGGGAAATCTCACTTCACTAATGTATGATTACTGGTTTCCATTGTAATCAAGCCTCTTGCAAAATTAGAATGTAAAAAAATGGAACATAAAAGTAACGTTAGCTATCTTGCAGCTAGCTAGCTAATGTTGAGTTAGGTTACTTCTGGTAACGGCTATGCTATAAGTTATATTACAGGATGACCAATGTTTTTGACTTGCCGCATGGTCTTATGGGATATCACTTGAGGTTTCCTTAAAATTTCACCAAATCAAGGAACCCAACTGGATGCGTCCTGTGCTTCATGCTATTACAACAGTCAATAGATCAATAGATAGTTAAGCGACCATATTTCTCAAAAGTGCTACCCAGCTAGGCAGCTGCTTTGCAAATGAGAAAAACCCAATGTTTTAAACATGCAGTCCAGACTTTGGACTCTCCTTACATTAAAAAATCCACATTAAATCTGAAAGCTTTTTAAATAATGGCATAATTCACTAGCACTCAACACACTCGACGCTTTCATGCCTGTTGTATCTCTGTTCTTTTCTAACTGAGCTCGATCAATAGTTGCAGGCCACGGTGCATGGCTTTGTACACCCCTTGAGGCTCCTAAAATTTTCCCATCACCTGTTCTTCAGATGCACCACCGTTATGGAAGTTATTTAATGAGAATGTGTTTGCCACAAGGGATGGGAGAGGAAAAGAGCTGAGCTGATGGTTTTAAGCCAGGGTAACGTTGATGAGTCTCTAATGCATTCCAAGGGGATTGTTGACTTGGCTCTTTTCAGCTCAGGGATACACATCCTTACCTTGAAAGTATTGCTGCTCTCCTCAGGGACTGTGGCCAGCATGGACAAATCAGAAAGCCAAACTTTTCTTGTAGGCATGAATTCCTCTGAACACCCTCAATTCGGGAAAAGTGAATGTTTTGATATTTAAAGTGCTTTGAACTGCTTACACCAACAATAAATTGTATGGTTTGATTCTTACCATGTGTTATCGTGTGTTGGCACTTCTCTTTAATGGGCATGGTTGACTACAGACCCATCATTATATGGGCACTACATGACAGGGAATGAGAGCAAATGCATTTCTCATGTTCTCTGTCCATGTCTTCATTGTCATGCCTGCATGGCCAGCCTCAGAAACAGTCGAGGGGAGGACAGGGAAAATAGCTTTGTCAAAACTAGTCCAAACAAAATAAGAATAGTCCCACCCTGAGGCTTGTGTGTGGGGAATGGTGAGGAAAAGCCCTGACTCTCTTATTTATGAAAACAAGTCTGAATGTAGTGACTCAAGCCTTAGGATCTGTCATTAGGAGACACAGAATATAAAAGGGCACAGAGCTCCCTGTTTCTCTCACTTAACAGATATGCAGCCTCCCCTCCTCTCCATTTCTCTCCATTTCCCCTTTGCCTCCTCTGCACCATTCATTTCTAAATTTCTCTCATTCTTTTGGATTTCCTCACTGCCAGTTTCCCCCCTTCCCATCCCTTCTTGCTTTCCCCTCTATGGCTGTAAATGAATGAATTGTGTTTTCATTAAACATGACACTTGGAGATAGAGTAGCCTGCCATCAATTGAATAGAGTGGAGTATCATAATGAGAGGAAGGAAAAGACAGAACACAGTCATTCTTCATCTCAGAAAGAGACACACAGAAATGGTCATCATTATGTTCCAGTCCATCTCTGCTAATTTCATTGTGCCACTGTCAGGCAAGGCACAAGAAGGTAAAACAACTTTATGTGGGCCGTTATTTACATAGGAAACTGTGTAGCACAAAGCCATCAATGTGGAAAAATGCAGGGCAGACAATAATGTGGCAAAATGGCATTTTATATAGTCTCATCTCTGGTAATTCACTCAGAGGGCTGTGTATTATGCAAGCTTATTTACAGGCAATGTCATAAAAAAGCCATAAATAATGTGAATGACTCATTTTGGATACACAATAGGGGGGAGCATCATGGAGCACTGGCTGCTGTCGGCCACTGCAACAGCTACAGCCATTTATTAAGTATGCATAAATCTCTTTAGCATGTATGTATGTGTAATCCATTTCCAATATTGCTGTAAAAGCCAGGGATGCATAACCATAGCAATTCACAGGCTATTTCACTCCAAGTATGTTGCCTTATTGATCTTCTAGATAGACAATTAGATGGACACTAAGAAAAAACACTATTTGTCATGTTCAGCAAGATGAAAAATTGAAAAATTTGGGTCTTGGTTGCCCAACAATGTCCTTGCAAGTGGAATTTGGTGAGACGACTCAGTGGTTTAATTTTTATCCAAGCATAATGAATAGCGAGGTATCATATTGGTTATGGACCGGGAGTTAGAAAACACTTACTGCAAGATTGACCACCATGGATCAACCAATGAGGCAGAAAGCAGAAGGAACTAAAACCCAGGAAAAAGGGATCAGCATTAGATGCAGTGGGGTTGGAAGGGGAAATCCCTTTCCGATAGAGTGGAAGCTCCATTTGCTAAGTCCCAGAGGATGAGGATGGGGGAGGGCAAAAGAACACAAGCTATTAGTGCAACATGGGGTGTGCCATTAAAGTAGCATGCACAAGTGATCTCTTAGTCACTGCTGACATGCTTAAACCATGAGCCCACAGTGAGCCTTGATGTCTGTCTGACCCTGGGGAGACAGAGGGGAGCACCATAAACCTGCGGTGGTGACTACACAAACAAAAATGTCAGATGGTTCACATATCCTTTAAGAAAGTGTTTTTCAAACTGGGTCCCAGTATTGATCGTTGTGCACGATCCCTGCTTTGGATTACTGCTATATAAATTTAATAATTCAATGCAAAAGTGTTGAAGCAATCCCTGAAAGATGTAATGACATAATCTGCAAATCCTTGAGACAAAATTAAAACTGTTTGGTAGCATAAAAGATGAGAAATGCTGCTTTCAAAAATTTGCCTATGATGCCATAGTCAAACACACTGCCATTGAGTAATTTCTCAAAGAAAGAGCAATCTAACTATCATCAGCCCTAAACTATTACCTTATCACTTGAGCCTGACTTATGTAATGGACCTTCAAATAAAAGTTCCCCAGCTTTAATTGGTTTTAAAGGCAGCAGAGGACATACTTTGCAGTCCCGTATGTCAGTTTGGATCAGGGTTCTAGTGTTACGGGCTAGCAAGCTGACAGCAGGAGGGAGCCATGGACTTTATGCCTCTAAGCTCCCCTGATTGCTCTGACACCCATGGCATTCCCCAGTCGGGGAAAAAACAGCGGCCACTGGCCATTTTATTCACATGCAGGAAATGATGAGAGTGCGGCAGCGCTCCAATTGCATCCCAGTCATATGAGGCGGCTGAAGAAACATAGTCTCATAAAACATAAAGAATGCATGCAGGTGCACTCTTACAGCATGTTTCATAACCCATGTGTAGTGTGATCATAGTAATGATCATGAGAAAGACAGTGGGTTCTAGATGGAATTTTGCTGTAATCTGGCCCTTTTCTGGGGAAAATGAACATTATGATTCTCTTTCTAATGTCTTCATTCTTATGGTATGGATTGTGCTTACACTATAGTAGTAGCATATCTCATGTACAATTTAATGGATGGAATGGATGGAATTTTCTATCGGCCACCTAAATCAAATTCAAGCACACCACTTTCACACAGAAATCTCATCTCGTTCTTTAGTGCTTCATGCTATTGTGATGTATTTTAAATATTGCAATATTTTCTCTGTCGCCCTCCTCTCTTTTTCCTCCCCCAATTTATCTCTTCTTTCCCTCTCATTTTCTGATTATATTACTGATTATTAACTTCAATAAATAAAGGATGAAATAAAATAATCATGGGAAAAATTCTGAGATCTCTCATACATACTTATATAAACACTTTACCTAGATTACAGTTGACTAATAATCATTTTTCCTTTATGGTCTGTAACTTATTTTTCTGAGTTGACATCATCCTTCATTCTGCATAAGATAATGAACTGACCCCTATTTGATCAGTTAACATTCTTAGTACATCTGTTTTACAGCTACTGAATTTTAGTGGCAGAAATTCTGACTAATGTGACAGACATGAAACAACTGGCACTCATTGCCAATGGACTGGATAGTGGGGAAATGCTCAGGGGGGCAGAGAACATGCCAGCTGGTCAGAGCTGTTCTACACCCATAAAAAAGATATTTAAGCCATTATAGGGAATGCAAAACATGTGGGACCCAATAAAAAAGTCCAGCTGCAAAAGTGTACAAAACACTTGCTTTTCTCTAGATGGAGTATGGAGCATTAATACTTAACATTTTTGGTGATTATTCAAGATAACATAGCTTGCATACATAATCTGTGGTTAATGTAGCTCCTAGTCCACATGAAACTGACAATTGCATGATGATTGTAAATCATTTATAAATTGTTACAGTATCACATCCATGGTCTCCAAGCAGGCAGGGTGGATCTTTATAGGAATGGGTCGATTCAAGAATCAATTGTTCATTGGAATGAGACTTTCAAATCACCAATATAAAATGGTTTGTCCGATCTGAATCAAAATTTAAAACCAGTTAAGTGTCCATGGTTGGACTTAACTCTCTACATTTCCAATTCAGTCAACACACTTGTAAACACTAAACACTTAAGATGTTATCTGCCTACCTATGACTTCAATACTGGCCAGCTAGCACCCAAAATGGGCACAATCAACCACAACTGTAGGCTGAGAGGGGATAGAGTGAATAAAATGAACTGGTCCTGAATCGATTCACTAATGTTGGACAGCTCAAAAGAATTCAGTTTGTGAAAAGAATTGGTCTTCCCACCGCTAGATATTATATTCACAGAGAGGTTAACCAGGGTAAATGCCTTTTTGATATAGAATGGCCAATTACAGTACATTGCCTCTCAGTAGAAAAAAAAGCTATTTTAGAGTGCAGTAGCTGTGACCTGCAGCCCGAAAGTCCCACATGACAAATTTATCTGGAATTTTCTCTTCTCCTTTCATGGCTATCCTAGTTTAACCTCCTTCCTTCCCCCACCAACCTACCTGTGGTCAAGACCTAAATACTAAATTCAAAGACTTCTTACAACCCTATTACAACCTAGTCTTATAACTCACAACGCTACACTGTGGGAAGAAATTAATCCATGATTTTAAAAAGCGGTGCCTTACAACATTAAAATTTCCTCTCAGGTCTAAAATATTAACAACTCAACAAGATCTTTCCAGGTCTTTTCAGTACGTCAGGCAAGATAATGACAATGACATATTGTGATAAAAAAAAAGGAAAAATGCAATCAGAGAAAGTAGATAGATTCCTCCAGCTATTCATTCCCCAGTTTCATATATTCAATTCACTACTGCAATGTTCAAAATCAGGCTGCTAATCCTGCCCATTTAGCTTTCTGCCCCTTAGCATGAAAGCCTATTAACTAGTTTTATATTACTAACCACGGTCTATCCTTCTTGCTTTGAGGAGGAAACTCTTTTAATGGGCAATTAGTAATTGGAAATGAAAGTGGCAGATGTGGTTTGCATACAAGACGGAGAGTAACAAAAGGTGACAGGAATTGTAATTTAAGGGCCTTATAATGCCTAATAGAGGAGATGCATATTATGGTATCAGTCTCACAATTAAAGTATTTATAATATCAGCAATATTGCATCCTTCAAGATGATGTATGCCCCATTCACTGTGCATTTTAATTAACTTCTTAGCAATTAATACCACAATGAGAATTAGGGTGTTTAATCGCCTTACCCCTCAGCAATTTATTAAACAAATATCTGGCAATGCAGCGATGTGAAACAAACACTCACTCCCTATCATAGCCGTGGTGTGTTATTGTTTAGTGCAGACTTTGACTGGGGAGTGAAATAGCCCCCGGCATCTTGAAATAAGAGGAAAAACAGCCACGTTGAATAGAGTTAGAGGTTTGTTTACATTCAGGCAGTAAAGTTGAACTGTGATGATAGAGCGAATGGTGCAACAATTACTAATAAAATAAACAGCACATATTCCATCCCAAAACGCATGCTCAAATTGCAGTGGCTTATGAGTACAGTACTTCGAATTGCAGTTTTTATTTGACATAATGAGTTATGGATTTGGAAATGGAGAGGAACGTGTTTTTAACAGGTCTTTACATAAACACCTCCCCTCTTCCTACCCGGTCCATTTGGTTTCTCCCCAATGTGCTTTGCTCAGCGGACTGGAAATGAAGAATGATAGGCCTTGTAAGTGTCCAGCCTCAAACCGCTGCTCTTACCTGGTGTCTCCACAAGTGTGTCAGTTATTTATAGATGATGGGTATGGTGGATTAACAAGAATCCCCAAGACTACACTTTGGAGAAATGACTTTGAGGGCTTTTTGGCAGGGTCCAGCAGTCCATTTTCCAGCACAAAGCCCAGCTGAGCCTTTTGGCTGGGGTTATGGACATGGCACTGATTGGTTTTAGACAGCACTTGACAGACTGTGGGTCTTGGAGAGGGAGTCAGGACTGCCCCAAACCCCGATGGTTATGGCAGAGGTGCTTTGTTATACTGTGGAGAGAGGTGATTTGTAGAGGTGTGAAAGAGCTGCTGAGGTGTTAATAAGGTTTCATACTGGTTCATATGCAATTTTGATTCCAAAATGTGGTCTTTATGCATTTTGTGCTTTATTGACTTACTGCACTAATGACAAGACTCCCGATCAAGAAATAAACACTTAGGTTAATTAAGTGTCAAGAGGTTGGGAATGACATTTTTTCCTCTGGCCCAGTCTGCAAATAATATTAAATGAAAAAAAGCATCAATCAAGCGTTTAAAAATGTATCATAACATAGTAATGTTGGTTAGTATCACTCTGAGTCAGTAAGCAGAAGACAAGCCTGAACGGGGTGTCAGTAAGTTATGGAAAACTGACCTGTCCTTGCTTGTCTGGTGACAGTTTGTCCTGGCAAAAGCTCTGGGTCTTGGCACTCAGTGCCAAATCTATGCAGAGACTGTCTGACAGCATTTGGCACAACTGTACAGCATCAGCACACTAACTTCATTTTCACTCTTCTGCAATTTCATTGAAAAGGACTGAGGAGTTCCAACAGCGCGGTGGCTGGCCAGAACATAAATTTTGAATTTGCTTTATGCTTTTCTCCCATGTAGATAGGGAGGGTTTCCCTTGTTCTTCCTGGATGCAAGACATCCTTTCAGTCATGACGAGGAATACAAAGTGCAGCCATGCAAATCGGCACGGCCGCTTTTGGGAAGTAGGGCGATATTTTATATTTATCAGCTTTCCAATGAAAGTGCTGGCCTTGCTATATGCTCACAGAGAATGACAAAAGAATGTCCACAAGTCTTTACATAGTGTAGCCCTATAGGCACTTAACTGAACAAAACAGAAAATTGTTCAGCGACAAATTATTTATCTATTTATTTTAACCATGATTTTGCCAGCGTAATGTTTTATAGATCCAAATTCAATTTTCTCCCTAGCAAGACCTGGAAAGAAAGACAACAGAGTTGCAGACAAACATGCAACACAACATTATCATTTTGTGTCCTTAAATACAATCAGGAAGAGCCAGGAGGAAAATGGGAGGGACAGATTGAGATTGAGAGAATCTGACAACATACAGACAGAGGGAAACAGAGAGAAACAGATAAAGCATTCAGGAGCCACACATTATATCAACATTATATCATACAGTCCATGTATGTGTTCTTATTATTCACTATTGCCCAGTTATTTATTGCACAGCCTGATCTCCTAAAAATTTGTGATGAGCACAATGTTAAAATGAAATTCCTTATCCCATCATGAAATGATTACATGCAGGAGGCCGGGCTACAAACAGCTGTAGTGTGCCATAAAAGATTCAGTCCTCCCATGCTGAGTTAACGATGAGAGCTGAGATAGGCCCCATGCACTCTGGGTGAGCCACTTTCACTTTTACATTATTGACCTTTGAAAAAGTGGCCCACGTTACAAAGGCACAAGACCTGAGTTCACCCTGGTTTCAAACAATGTACCAAACACATATGTATTGCTTTTGAAATTTTCACAACGCAAAAATTTCCTATACCATCTCTCTATCAATCAAAGCCGTGGAAAGGATCAAAGTAATGCTATCAAATGATTTTCTTAGCGATGGGAATTTTCCCATAGGATCATTTATAATGGGACTGATCCAAATTACCCAGACTACCTAGTTGGAGTTTGCCTCCCAGAGCACTTGAGGATTTTTCACCCGCCTCACAATCTCTAGAATGTATTTAAACCTTACCTGCACACGGCATCATTTAAATTAAGACTCAAAGGAAATCCCTGTAGAGATTCACCCTGGATAAGCCAGTTCATCTTGTTTTGTAATATTTAATGAGGTTGCATTGGGACTGGGGTTGGGGCAAAAGTCTGTGGAAAATTCATACTCCTAAAAAGAATATTCGCTCCATCGTTTTCTTGGCTGTGCTCCCTACTTCCTCCTATTTTCCTATTTAAGAAACATACAGGCACATACAGTATGCCTCCCCCCCTCCCTTCTCCAGCGGTTCCTCCTGAGGGAAACAGTCAGAGCTGAAGATTAGCAGGGGTAAAGTGAATGTGCTCGTGCTGCACATTTTCTTTGATTACAGCAGGGGGGAGAAGTCTTTGCTGTGGGATACTGCACTGGGGGGATGGAGCGCCGCTTTAACTGCTCCCCCATGAATTAGTCTGTTGTACAAATGAAAAGAGCCTACAAAGGGATGTAATCAGGCCGGGCTGTGGTCCAAGAAATATGTTAGGCATTAATTTTTTAGTATCATTGACAGCTATGAGCTGTTTTGTGACACGATTGGGAAATTATGCTTGTAGGAATGCTGTAACTCTTTAGTAAAATCTATGTACCAAGAATGTATTATGCTGATAGAGCTGTATGTGGCAGCGCTCTTTTGAAAGCCCACAAGACTGGAAAAGATTGAGGATAGAAAAAGGCTCGAAAAAACTCTTCCACAACTTCCGTGAGATAAAGTATCTCAAATCTGGTTCTCTGGGTGTGCGGTGAGCGCATTATTCATTGACTTCACCTATGGCAACCACACAGGGACATGCAATACTGGCAAGGATATGGAGTGTTTTCTCCAAGCCGATTTGAACAATATCTCCTCTACAAAGTGGGCTCAACGGGTGGAAAAAGCATAGGTGGCTGCATCCTCCCTCAACAGCAGATGATCCTAGGGGATTTCCTAACGTGGATTACTATGTTATTCATACTAGATGCAACCCCAACCTCATTTGTGCTCAATATGACAACTGAGAGCTTTCCCTCAGCTTGGCTGGTTTCATTTTCCTCTGGTTTCAGGTGATACTTTAATCTGCGTTCAGTGTTCTGTGTGGTGGGGATAAACTACACGGCTCTGATACCACAATCCCTGTGTAAAGACATTAATTAGACTATCAAGCTGGACAAATAATTACTCTATCAATATGACCATTATCCACTTTGTTCTCATTGACTGTGCTTTCAGGTCTATCCAAGTCGGAGTACTTGAAAAAAATTAAGCTATTATATCTTTGACAAGGGAAGTTGGACAAAGAGAGCCGCAGAGGTGTGGAGCCACAGCGGTTGTCTCAATGCCTGGAGATTAAGTACATACCGCTAACATATCCTGACTGCAGACTACAATATCATCTGGCAAGGACACCAACACACATGAAGTGAACAAACAGACACCGCACACCACAGGGTCCAATTTATCAGCAGGTATTTAAATATTCTCTTTAAAGTGCTGTGCAGCTGCAACCTTGCTGTATCTCAGTAGCAGGTAGGAGGCCTTGGCTTGGATTCAGAAGACAGCAGTGCCAGAGAGTCTCGCTCTGCTAAGGTACGTAAAGGCAAACTGGCTACCTCAACGACGTATTTTTGCCAAGTCCAATTCAATTTTCCCTGCAGCTTCCTACTGTATGAAGCTTTTTGCTCCTTAGCTTTGTAAAATGCTATTAAATATCATTAAAGTGTGTAATGTTCTGTGCAATCTGTGCTATATTTTTCAGTTTAGGTTGCTGTAAACAGGGTTCATCGGTGTCTAGGCATTTCAGATAACAGAGTGCAAACTAAGGTCATGATTTAAGCTGCAGGGTTGGCTTGATCAAGTACCACCTGAGCAGTTTGAGTCTTTTTTTCAGATTTGTCACACCGTGGAGCCATTTTATCGCCACTCTATTCCAAACAGGGGGTCAATCATTTCGAGGGACCACAGAGAGATGATGTTTTTGAAACATCAAATGATTGTGAGTGATGCACAGTTGTAACCACTGAAAAGTGCCCCCACACTGCATTTATCCAGCAACTATTCTCCAGGAATGGCCACTGCAGAAATCTTATAGATTGAGCTGAATAGGCAAACTGTGACATAAAACGCTAATTTTTCAAACCACTTGCCAGGTTATTGTTTGCACATTGTAGTGAGTGAAAAGGGGACAAAATTTAAGCTTTCTGAAAATTTCCTCTCAGAGGTCGAGCAACAGTACAAATGTAATTCAGCAACCATGCCACAACAAATGGGACTTTTATGGCTATATCTGCACAGCAGATTTAGGAATAATTCAGGGTATGGCAAGCCGGATAATAATTGAAACATTTGAAACAGACATAAAAAACAGCCCCAAGGGAGTTTGACCACTGCTGGTGTGTGTTTCGTTTACCCTGCACAAAGACGACTCTACAGTGCTGCATTGCAGTGAATTCAATTCAGTTTTAACTACTTTAGCGTCCATTTCACAGACTCTCAGACATAGTTAAGGGGCACCTCCTTAACTATGCATGCAGTTGGCCAATCAGAGTACTCATTAAAAACTGAATTCATTTGATGTAAATTTCCAGTCTCTGTAATGGCATTAGTCAAATTTGCAGAACACTGACAGTTACAATATTCTGGCTAACCTCACATTAACATGCCGTTTTTTAAAACATACCACAGGATTGGGAAATGTGATTCTAATTGCACTGGATCTTCAAGTCATACTCCATATTTTTAGTCCTGGCTGAATAGGAAATTGGCTTTGTTTCCCAGCATGTGCACTGATAGTTGAGCAGAAGGGACAAAAAGGAACCATGCCCTGAGGTTGCTCTGTACACCAATGCCTCACATGTACTGTACAGTAAACAATGCACATGGTTGACTGGTTATAATAATCTATTTCTGAACAATGAGATTTATGCAAACATTTTGTCACTGCCTGAAACAGCTAGACACTATTATATCACTAATATTCGTCAAAACTGCGAGTATGTAAATGTAAATTTCTTTAAACGTGATATCATAGGATTTTCAAAAAGAGAGAGCATAAAGGCTTGAGTCAAAAGTGGTAAAAGTATGATAAGCAGTTTCTGCAATTTGCAATTTCTGCAATTTCATCATCAGGTTCATAGCATATGGTAATGTTGAGAACATGTTATACCTTACAACATTTCACTGTATGCTTAAGACACAAAAAACTTCTCAAGCTGTAAAACAGCAATTCACACTGAAAACTCTGGTGTCATCAGGATGCGAAGCCCGGAGCTGCTCTTTTAACAGTGAGTGGGAAACTAACATGGTGGGAAGATTGCACAGCCCCATGATTTACCAGTGAAAACAGTTAGATCTGGTTCACTGAAATTGGCAGTGGGTAGTTTGCTGTGTCATTGCAAATTTGAGGTTCCTCTCTCATTTCACAAAAACGCTCCGAGGCATTTGCTCACAAACTGAGATGATCTGGTTTAATGTTACTATACTGTATACAGTGTATGTAGCATACATTATGTTGGATGACCTTTTCTACTCGAGTGGAAACTCTATTAGATTTATATTCCTCAGATGTGCTCATTGTGTTCATCTCAACATATGTAATCAATATTCCAGCTCTTAATGCGAGTATACATGGCTGGTTAAACACATAGGCTATCTTGGGCAGTCCAACGCTCTTCTTATCATTTTGCTGTGAATGCCATTCAAAGGCCTTGCCAGTAAGCAAAACGTTTGCAACCTGAAAACATTTTGTAGAAACATGGATTATGGACTCCTCCTTGAACCGCCACCTTATCGTGGTGGAGGAGTTTGAGTACCCGAATGATCCTAGAGGCTATGTTGTCCGGGGCTCAATGCCCCTGGTAGGGTCTCCCAAGGCAAACAGGTTCTAGGTGACGGGTCAGACGAAGAGCGGTTCCAAAGCCCCGATGATGAGCGAACGAGCAAGGACGCTTACGTCGCCCGGATCGGCGTTACCGGGGCCCCACCCTGGAGCCAGGCCTGGGGTTGGGGCTCGCAGGCGAGCGCCTGGTGGCCGGGTCCTTGCCCACGGGACCCGGCCGGGCAC
>OMLF01057059.1:55032-66965 GCA_900302615.1 Holocentrus rufus | reverse complement strand
TATCCAGGCTTACAGAAACAGCTCCCCTCCTTGGGGTCGCAGCCAGTGGAATGTTCTAGAACACAGTCGCATTCCTTGGAACAGCCTGCGCCGTGGGTCCACCTGGGACAGGCTGAGGGAAGTATGGGAACCCAATATTAGAAGAGACATACACCACGCGCTAGATTGACATAGACCATCGCATTTGAATGTCCTCTGCATGGAATCTTAGGAAAAATTAGGAATCATTGAGTTATCCTGCACCTTTGCATGGCCAACCACCTTGGTTTCTATTACACATAGTCAGCTGCTATCCAACTATCTGTGTGACCTCTCTATAATTTTTTGGTTACAGTTAGGGAAAGGTCCCAGTCACCACTAAATAAGAACTACTTTTGCTGAAAATGAACGTTTGACTCGCAGCAGGATTGTCGGGTTTTGAGCCCAGGTCACTGGAGTCAAAGGCAAAGTCTGTGCTCATACGCCATGCAACGTTAATGTCAAACTGCTGCCTGTCAATCATGTCATCTTCCACCTCCTGTATCACTTGATTAATAGAAAATCATACAAATTAAGATGCATTTCTCTTCAAAACTTTAATTTGATACAGATCAGATGTATTTGAATAAGTTCTTCGCTACTGAGTTTGAGAGGTGGACATTTAAATGAAACATGATGATGACGATGACGATAACAGTGACGGTGAAGATTATTGTGGTTGTTGCTCGTTGTTGAGGACTTTGCGAACTTGATCTCAAAGTTCGTCTTGGAGTGTCGGAACCACTGAGCAAACAGACAGCGTTATGTAAAAATGAAGCCCTGCCAAATCCCCATTGTGGCTTTCAAACAATCAATCTGCATGAAATTTACCAGGATTGTCTCTCCCCAGCAACAAACCATTACAAAACTGAACTCAACTCCACCCTGTCCCGCGTGACATTGGGTTTTTGTTAGGTGCAGCTGCAGTCTCTGGTTACACCCTCTCCACCCTCTAAGTGTCCCGCTGCAGGATAGAACAGACAGCTGTGAGACTCTGATAATAATCCACTTGCACACACTTCCATCATGCAAATTCAGTTTGGTCTTGGAAGAATGAGCAGCCTCCACACCGATCTGAGAGGTTTCCGCACCATGTCCATCCGCCGGCTTAGGAGCAACCGTAAAACACTGGAGGACGTCAGCTTGGTGACCGAGGAGCTGAAGAATCTTTATTATAAGAGGCTGCTGCCGATAGAGAAGTACTACTCTTTCCATCACTTTCACTCTCCAAGCTATGAGGATGCAGATTTTGACAACAAACCAATGGTCTTGGTGATGGGTCAGTACTCAACAGGGAAGACTACTTTTATCAAGTGAGTATTACAGATAAATCCTAAGGCATTTCATGCATTGGACAAATAGAGACAACTGGTCATAATTACAGTGATGATGTATTTATATGGGTATACGTGTATGCGTGTGTACTTGCATGTATGTGTGCTTGTGTATGTGTGCCTGTGTGTCTTTAGGTATCTCATAGAGCAAGATTTTCCTGGTAGCAGAGTTGGGCCAGAGCCAACCACCGACTGCTTCACTGCAATTATGTATGGTGAGGCTGAAGGAATTATCCCAGGGAATGCCCTCACAGTGGATCCAAAGAAACCCTTTCGCAACCTCAACCCTTTTGGAAACGCCTTTCTAAACAGGTGATGGGAAGAGAGAGAGAGAGAGAGAGAGAGAGAGAGAGTCTTTCGTTCTTTCTTTCTTTTTTCTTTCTTTCTTTCTTTGTTTATCTCTCTCTCATGAATATTATTTGCATGTTCCTACCTGTGTTAACCATTTTTATGCATGGAAACACAACCTGCATGAACACAGAGCTATTAACACAGAGTTTAGAGTTGCATGCTTTGCCAATATTGTTCAATAATGCAGATAAATATTCCTGAACTGAGATAGCATAGCATTTTAATTGCATACATTTTCTTCCCCTATAGGTTTCAGTGTGCTCAGCTGCCAAATCAAGTCCTTGAGAGTATCAGCATTATTGACACGCCAGGCATCTTAACTGCTGCAAAGCGAAAATTGAGTCGAGGTGCGAAAAAATAACTTTCTAATGTCCTTGTCATTGTACTTTGGGAGCTGAAAAGCATTCACTTTCATGTGCATTAAACTTTCAAATTATTAAATCCAGACAGCATTATTGCTCTCAATATACCATAGCAGGCATTCAAGCTCCTGTCACGAGAAGAGGCAGAGTGAGATGATATGAATATTTCAGCCCAAACATAATTCAAACTCTTAAAGCCAGAAGCTGTTTGCATGAAGCAATATGACAGCCAGTTGGATAGGAGATGCAAGTCACTGGGCAGGCTTTACTTTGCTTTATGGACATATTAATGCAAGGGTGTGACCAAAATGGCTTGAAACCAATGAGGGCCACTGGGATATGTTACATATTCCTCTGCTTCTTGAGGCAATGAGGCTTGCCACATTACATACGATGTTAATCAAAACCCTGTGTTCCGTTCCTTATTCCAGGATATGACTTCCCAGCAGTTCTGCGCTGGTTTGCTGAGCGTGTGGATCGAATCATCCTCCTGTTTGATGCACATAAGCTGGAGTTCTCCGATGAGCTCACTCGAGCCTTCGGGGCTCTTTGCGGCTACGAAGACAAGTTGCGCGTGGTTCTGAATAAAGCTGACAGAGTGGATTCCCAGCAGCTCATGCGAGTGTATGGCGCCCTCATGTGGTCACTGGGGAAAGTGTTTCGAACCCCAGAGATTCTGCGGGTTTACATTGGGTCTTTTTGGTCAGAGCCGAGGCAGACGTGTGACCACTACCAGCTCATAGAGCTGGAAGAAGAGGATCTTCTGGCCGACATAAGGAACCTGCCTCGCAATGCTGCAGTACGCAAGCTGAATGACTTGGTGAAGAGGGCACGCTTAGTGAGGGTGAGAGATATTTTGACTGGGCACATTTTGCTACTCTTACCTACTATTTAGTGCATTTTTGCAGAGTGCAGAGTTTCAGTCAAGCTTCAGTGAGGCCTGAACTGATCATTCCATAATTTTAAAACCCTACTAAAAAATTTTTGCTGTCATAATAAAAATTAAATAAAAAATTGATGAGCTAATTATTAAGCATTTCTGCGATGAAACTAATTATAATCCATAATTTGGGTAAATATGCAGCATACTTGGCCTTCATGACTAAAGCCTGTGTCCCCTCCCTAGGCTCATTCACACATCATCAGCTATTTGAAGCAGGAGATGCCAACCATCTTTTGCAAAGAAGCAAAGAAGCACAATCTGATCTACCAGCTTCCTGTGATTTTCACCAAGATCCAGCAACAACATCGAGTCCCAGCTGGCGACTTCCCAGACTGCACCAAGATGCAGGTGGACCACTACTTTTTATTTGTTGCATACATACCATATTTTGAATATTCCAAACTGAGAGCACACTTGTCAACACTGTGTCAAATCTGTGATCTCTATAGGCTATTGTCTTTCATTTAATTTCATGTTCTTACATTTTCAACCTTACCTCCATTTTCAGGAGCGGCTTTTGGGACAAGATTTCTCGAAGTTCAAGACATTAAAACCAAGTCTTATGGCTTCCTTGGACAAGCTCCTGTCTACTGACATAGCAAAGCTGATGCCCCTACTGCAACAGCAAGAACTCAGGAAGAAACCACTACATGGGGTGCTGGATGGTGAATTTTTGGGAACTTTCAGGCCAGAGTATTTCAAGAGACATCCTTTCAAAGATGACGAAAGCAGCGAGAAAGATCTCGATGAGTGGATAGTGGAGAGGTATAAACCAAAATACGATGAGATTTTCTACAGTCTCTGCCCCACTGAGGGCAGACTGAGCGGCACCAAAGTGAAGGAGTGGATGGTGACCACTCAGCTGCCCAGCTCTGTGCTGGCTCACATCTGGAGGCTGTCTGATGTGGACTGTGACGGCATGCTGGACAATGAGGAGTTTGCTTTAGCCATCCACCTTATCGAGGGAAAACTGGAAGGCCACTGGCTCCCACCAGAGCTGCCATCTCACCTGGTGCCACCGTCCAAACGGATACACACAGCCAATGATGAAGAGTAAATGTGACACACAAGGAAATGTACTATAAATGTCAATCAACCTAATATTATATAGCATAAAAAGTTCATAGTCCTAGATTTGTGTAAATTGTACAATATCACAACTGTATAATACAATTATTTCCCAATATAAACTAACCTAGTAATAGCAGCCTATTGTTTTGTAAAAAGCAGCAAACTAATAGTGTCTGTGTTGTTGACTATTAGGCTACGAGTGCCTATTTGTGAAGTGAGAATGAGGATGTGAGGGTGTCATGTTACACATCACCAGTGAAGATTCAAGATTTCTTCAGATTTAAACTCTATGCTTGATGGGAAATTCCAAGCTTGGATTAGACTGTTACTCTCTTCAGTCTGTGATGTTCAGTATATTCCCGGAATTGTGAAAAAGTATTATATTTTCCTTTTTTGGTGTACTTTCCCACTTTCTTCCAGTCTGTCTCATCTATTTTAGTGATTTTCTATATTTCCCAGAGTGCCTTCTGATAACCCACAGGGAATGTGAGTTAACTTGCTATATCCAGCCTCTGGTTTTATGGGTAGGTGGACAGAGCAATAGCAACAGTGATAGCAGCAGCAATTGTACAAGAACAAGAGACCATTATGGTCAATTGACTGGTACTGTTGGTGGAGAAAGTGATATGTCTGTCTCTTCTCTGCCTCTTTTTCTTCCATTCTGAGGAACTGGCACCAAAACCTGACATTCACCATTAATGTTTTAAAAGTTGAAACATTTTGTACTACTAAACTCCATTGTGGCAGGGCTGGTACTATCTCAGTGTAACATTATGTCATCCACATTTAGCCAGCTATCTAGTGGAATAAGTAAAATAGTCCACCAAATAATAAAACGTACCCAAAACACAGAGTTTAAGTGTTTTAGGGTCGATTTTACCTTGAGCCTGTCCCATTTTTGCTCTATATATTAAGTGCCCATATGAGAATGAGAGTTTGTTATTGCAGAGTCTGTATTTGTAATTAGTTATGAAAAAATTAAACCCCTGAACTGATGCTGAGTTAATAATATTTCATTGTTTTGGATATGATTATGACTGTCATCATCGTTGTCATCATCATCATCATCATCATCATCATCGTTAGTATTATGCCATATGTATCCCTGTAAGGTCCAGTTTGTACTCACGCAGGTGGCAGAAGCGGCCATACAGTCCCGGGGAGCACAGGCAGGCTCCATAGAGACGATGGCAGCGTCCATTGTTGGGACAGTTACACTTCCTTCGGCAGTGTTTCCCAAAGTAGCCCTGAGGACAACCTGCATGGCAGCATGACATGAGGAATGCCAGAAAACTGTCACACTTCATCCAGGTTTACCACTTCTGTGAGCTGTCAACCACTGGTCCAAGCACCAAAGAAGAAAAGGGATAACCTAGAGCCTGCAGGTCATTGCATTTGCAGCTGTGTGTGCATGAGCGTATGTGTGATAGAATGCATGTGTTCCCTGCATCTGCTGCATGTGCATGTGAGTGTGTGAATGAGAGAGTACACACCGTCCTCACAGAGCAGCCCGTGCACTCCAGGTGGGCACAGACAGCTCCCGGTCACAGGGTCACAGGAGCCTCCATTCTGACAGCGGCACAGGCTGTTACAGGCCTGCCCATAGGTGCCCTGTGGACAAGCTGGAGAGAGAGAGAGAGAGAGAGAGAGAGAGAGAGAGAGAGAGAGAGAGAGAGAGAAATAAATCATATCAGTAATAATAGTAGCAGTATTACTTCAGTGAGGAGTCAGGGACCACTTTCACCTTTCAACCTGTTTTTCCCCACAGTGTTCACCCTCTTGACTCTCTAAATCTCACTGGCCTTGTTAGCAATTATGAGATGGCCCAGCTGGCTCTTTAAGATGTGCTAACGCGCTACATTCCAGTGCATCAAGTTAACGCCTGCACACATTCCATGTCACACTTTCTCCAAAGCATTTTTTATGTTAAGCTATGGGAGCCAGTTTACAACAATGGCATGAAAATGATCCTGGGAACAAGATCATATAGATGATAACACATTTACAGACTACAAATAATATACAAAATCATAATGCAGAATTTTTGCATAACATTTTCACTTGTACCATATTCCCTTGTTTAGGATATAACTTTATGAAATAAGCAAATAAAAACTGGTGTTATCTGTCCACAGGTCAGGTATGAGAGGGTTGTAAACTATGCTACCTCTGTTCAGGCCATGGATGGGCAAGAATTATGACCCATCATTTAACCATTACACTTCTGTTCTTTATAGACCACTATGTCCCTAACAATTCCTATCTTTGCTGCAGGCAATAATATTGCTCATCTCCTGCACCTCAAAATATCACCCGTGTGCAGCACCATCACCTTGAGGCTGTGCATCTGAATAACTCCACCTCAGGAGCATGTTGCTAACAGTGACAGATTGCTTCTAATGGATTTATCCCACGTGGCTCTCCTCTCATGATTACAGCCGTGTCTAGAGTTCAGACCAAAGACACCCATTAATCATATAGCCGGATGGGAACAATGGAGCCTTGCTTCTTCACCTAGCAGTGGACATCCCTGGCCCCAGGCTGTGCTCTCGCTGTGGGCCCTGGCCTCCCTCCAGTAGCAGACAGATTGATTCCCCTGGTGCTCCTGTGTTCTGGAGCCCATAAACAAGCCAGCCTCCCACACAGAGGAGCAGACAGGTTTTGATGCATGGCTCTGAATAGATGCACACAGGGAGCTATCTCATCTGTCTCTTAAACTAGACCACATTGCGATGGATGGTTCAAACCTATAGACCCAGAAGAGGATGCAATCCTGAGGGAATGGCCTATAATAGGTTACTGCATAGTGTGTTTGTGTGTGTGCGTAGGTGTGTGTCTGCTTGTCTATACTGCATGTGCTGTATCATTAGCATCATTATTATTACTTGTCATTTTGCATATGATGACATAAATGAATTATTCATTCATGTCACCAATACATGCATGTGCTGTTCAGAGACAAAGGCTACACTTGCCATTACAATTTGTATCATCAATTTTCAGCATTGTACAACATATAATATCTTTTGTCACAGACTTTAAAGTGATAGTACAGAATTTTACACATATAGTTGTATTTGTTGTCCCATGCAAGTGTAATAGATCCATCAAGTTTGACCAGTTAACTCCCCCCCGTCGCGAGAATGCTTTATTGGGAGAGTGTTCCTCCAAAATGAGTGGATACTGACCCAAAAACAACACGATTTCAAGCAGCGACCCACAGCTGAAAAAAGTGTTTGGAAGGATGCACAAAAACGCACATTTGTCACTGAGTCATTATCAACGCTAATTCAAGCCCTCTTGCTTCTAAAATGTGGGAGCTACTCTCTTAAAGTAACAGTCCGCCTATTTTGGGGGACTAAAAAACATCACTTTAAAATACTCTCACAATATCCCTGATGGACATATCTATGCTAATTACTGTATATCGATCATTAAAAACGAACCTTAAAGTTCAAGATTTCTGGGGACAAGTTGAGTAGTGAGGGCAGGTTGTTTGACGTACAGCAAACGAGCTACAGGATTGCAGCACATTTCGAGGCTTTGTGCCATAAGGGATACCATGACAAAGGATAATATGAAGTTAACCTTAACAGTCATGAATTAAATTTCATGCATGGTTCCCGTGTTAACTTTTGACCCAGAACATAGGTTCTCGCTCAAGATTGGGTGTGGTGGCAGCTGGGGAGGTGGGCAGACTGAACCCACCTTCCATTGGAAATACAACCATGCATTATTGTTTTGACAGAGTATGCTCTGATGAACATATCTTGCACTCCTGAAATATGGCTTGGCCCAATGTTTCCATAAAATGTATTTGTTTTGGATCAGAGCTATGATTGTACGCTTCAACTCTCTTTGTGTTTGTGCAGCATATGCCACAAGGCACGTACACTTGCACAATTCTTCTTCGACTGATAATACCTTATCATGCAAACTTATGACAGCATGGCCATACATCAAAAAGTGGGTTGCTTTCCAAGTGCTTGTGCAGCTCACAAACATCAACATCCAGGTCTGGACACTGTCTAGTTATAATGTGCATATCACCACAGCAAAGCCATGAGGAGGAAGACGGGGCAAAAACCAACGTTGACAAACTCACTACAGAGATTTGTAGGCAAATCTGAGCATTTTTAGGTTATTCTGAGGGCACAATGTGATCTCATAACTTTGCACAGCCATGATCACATCTCAAGCATCAACAAATAGCCATAGCCATAGACTTTATACATGATACTGCTCTTACTTTCATTGCAGATTATCCCAGTCCATCCAGGTGAGCATTCACAGCGGTCTCTGTCTGCACTGCACACTCCATTCACACAGTCTGTACAGCTCACACTGCAGTCATCCCCAAATGAGCCATCAAGACACACTGAGAAAGAGGGTTATTACAAGAAAATAACAATTAAAGACAGGTTGATGACTTTTTAATGCTTAAAGTCTAAGTCCTTAATTGCAAAATGGCTTTAAAATAAGAATTTAATTTCTGAGGCATGGTTGTTAGCATCATTATTTGTGCCTGTACCTATTTGGCTGACCAGTCTCAGTTCTCCTCGGTGCTCAGTCTGGACCTTGCCCTCTGTGTCATAATCATAATCATCGTCATATGGGGAGTGCAGGGCTGCTGTGTACTGCAGGAGCTGAGGAGGCCGACGGAACAGCAGGTCTGGCAGCCTGTGCACCTCCAGCTCCTCCTGCTCCTCCTCCTCCTCCTCCTCATCTTCCAGTTCTGTGCCATAAAGAGCTAAAGACACGCAGAGCGAATCAACAGTTAGCATGAACTGACTTCTACTTAGACAACTGATAATGGCTCATTCATTTCACATAAAGTGCAAATGCACCGGAGTTAGCTACAGTGCTAATCCACTGTCCCAAGACAGATACATAAACACATAAAACACTACTTAAAATGGCCAAAAGGTGTCACAGTTGGTTTGATGTTGTTCCTCATGAGGACTAGTAAGCTTTAAGCCACATCTTAACCCTACATTTAAAGGTGTCAAAACTACTAAATCGTCTTAGCTCTAAAGGAAGACCATTAAAGGTTTGATTGTCAGGTGGGTGTAATATGCATAAAGTTAGTCAAGTTGGCTCTGATATTGCAGGCCACACTGGTTCATCTGCAAGAGCCATGCAGATGAAAAGAGAACTTGACCCTTGTGGGATCATTGAAGTAGACAGAAAAAAATAAAGGTTATTCATTATCAAAGTATTTTTTGTACATTTGAAACTATGCCTTGGCTGACAAATAGTAAGAGCACATGAAAACATTCATATGAAATCTAAACTAAAGACACGTGTCGGATAAAGTGAACTCACGGATGCAGGCGTGTTGGTCCTGATCCAAGCGGAAGCCCAGTCGGCAAAAACACTCATAGGTTCCCAGGGTGTTGACGCAGTAGTGTTCACAGCCAGAGGTCTCTGCCACACACTCATCAATGTCTGACCACACAACACACATGATGCTCAGCTAGGTGAATGACAAGTAGAAGATGATGACTACACTGCACTTCTAATAATACTGCAATACTGTTAACATTAATAGTAACTGAGGTCTATATTGTGGTTTTATATAACTTCAGGATGTCTTATGGTGTATCTTGTGTGTTTATATCATCATGTACTTTTTTGATGTCACTAATAATGCACACATGGTTTTAGTTCAGAGCAATGAATAGGTAAGCGTGACTTGGAAATTGGTGTCTCACAGAAGTGTGTCACTGCATAAAATACTCCGCAAAGCACCACATGAGGTCATCTGCCAAGAATCCAGGGCTCTTACCATCGCAGCCACAGCCGTCTGGGTTGAGTCTGTGGCCAGCCTTGCAGCTGCACTCGTAGCCTCCTGGGTAATTCTTACAGAAGTGACTGCAGCAAGCCTCACCGATCTCACACTCATCACTGTCTGAGGAGGGCACAGAGAGGGATAGAGTTGGTTTCAACTGACTGAGAGGGAGGGAGAGAGGGAGGGAGAGAACAAGTGAAAGAAAGAAAGAAAGAAAGAAAGAAAGAAAGAAAGAAATCATTTACCTATGCAGGTCTTCCTGTCCTCAGCCAGTTGGTAGCCTTGGCTGCAGGAGCAGAGCGGACCGTTGGTGGTGTGTTCACAGTGATCAGAGCAGCCTCCGTTGTTCTTCTCACAGCTGTTGACGATCTCCATCTCAATGCCTGGAGGAGAAAAGACCAAAACCACAACCACATAGATAAGACTGAAACTTAAGGATGGGCCTGTATGGCAATTTTGGCTAATGAAGACAATTTTGTGTGGAAATTCCTCACCACAGACCAGGGAGGAGGAAGACTTTCCACCCATGAACACATTATCATAGAATTAGAATGGGAAAAAGAACATTTCGTGCATTTCTTGATTTTCTTCTTTCTTATACATTTGATATGCCATGATGAAATCTCTGAAATTCATATTCATCGTTATTATATATATGGATGCCCTAAAACTTTGTTGATGTTTCTAAGGAGTGAAGAATTGGGCCCCATGCAATGTGCTCATTTTGGTCCAAATGTTATGTTTTATGTTAGTATGTATGTACTCACGGTAGCACTGTTTGCCATCAGCGCCGAGTTCGAAGCCTGGGTTGCACACACAGCGAAAGGAGCCCGGCATGTTGACACACCCATGGGAACACGTAGCACGGCCTGAACTGCACTCGTCAATGTCTGCACGAGACAGGTGAAGATACGCAGGCACGCAAACACACAAAATTTACATCCTCGTAGGAGAGTGATCATAACAAAGAAGTTGGTACCACGCCAAGGAATCAAAGATGAATCTGTTTTGGGATGTTGCAGCACCAAAGACTCTAAATCTCTGGGTCATACACGCAGCCAAGGTTCAGACAGTTCAAGCGTTTGTGGAATTCAAATAAGTGTTTTTTGACTGGAGCGAAGTAATCTGCTTGACCTTCAGGCCGAGTCACAGTTTAATCACAGGGGTTATTTTAGTCAATTCATACACCAACTCTGAGCTCTTGTCTGAGCCTAATCCATGCATTTCAGCAGCAGTTCAAGCATTAAGCAGCTTTTTAGCTCTCTGTCTCTGTCTTTGTCTCTCACACACACAAACACACATACAGGCATAAAGTCAGAGCCAAACCGGGACAGGTCAGGCTCGAACCTGAGGTCAGGTTCTGGGGGGTCAGGTAGTTTTTGCAGTAATGGGCTCAGAAGGGGTCGGGTCTCTGATGAATAAGGCTTTTGTTTGAAGAAAAAAAGCCTGACTCACTGTTGCTGACTCAGTGTTAGGCAAGCCAGAGAGATGGACGTTCTCACATTACTTTAGAATGAATCATAGAATCAGACCTCCACATACAGTATATTATAATTCCAATGCACTCGCGTTCAGAATAATATATCCCATATTTCCTCAGGCAAGATAGCCTCGTCAGGGCTCAGTTTTCTCCAGTTCCTCTTTTACTCCATAGGTGAAACATGAGAAATGTTGCTGAGATGGATTATGAGAATAGTTTCCAACATCAACCTCTCAAATCAATACTGGGGCAGGTTTGCTTAGCTACAGGGGGTTACTGTGCCTATAACTTACAGCAAAATCATAAATGTCACTCTCTTAAACTGCAGCACATTTGTGTAGAAAGCATTTTTCAGTCAGTTTGAAATACCCATTGTATATAAATTTGTGTGTGTATGTGTGTGTGTGTGTGTGTGTGTCCAGGTTTGTGCTATCTGAGTCCTCACCGTCACAGTTCTTCCCATCTCCAGCCAGTCTAAAACCAGGCCTGCAGCTGCACTCAACCAGGCCGTCCTGTGAGCGACACAGCTGGGTGCAGCCTCCATTCCTCTCCCCGCAGGGCTCCTTCACTGATTTACCACACA
>OMLF01057059.1:29244-55012 GCA_900302615.1 Holocentrus rufus | reverse complement strand
CTTCACTGATTTGCCCACACACACACACACACACACACACACACACACACACATTGATGAACACATTAAAAAGGCAAAGCATACAGAGAACAACACAAACAAATGCCACACATGCCCATTCTCTCTCTCTCTCTCTCTCTCTCTCTCTCTCTCTCGCTCTCTCTCTCTCACACACACACACACACACACAAAGATGAAACAGACAGACAATAAACCAGCAGGTCAGGTCAGAACAGCAGGTGATTTCATGACCTCCAAGTCGCTGATGGTTAGTTCACAGGACAGTTTACCATCCTCATATCCTGACCACGCTAACATCTAAAGCTGCTTCCTGTATGAACATCTAACTCCTTCTTCCTTCCCATTCAAAAATATCTTGGCTTTCCAGTATTGCTCAGTCTGGGTGTCACGTTCTGATTAATCTGAAAAGTCAGCTTATGAGAGGAAAAAAAAAAGTGTTTCCAAGGTCTCATCTATCAAATTCCTTTGCTTCTTCTCTTGCATACCAACAGCAGCCACAATGAGCTTCCTTAGTGACATAATTCAAGCTGGGAAGGTAACTCATAATGAATATCTTTAACTAATGATTAATTCTAATGACTAATGACCAGCAGATGCTTGCGTGTGAAGGATATTTTTCAGAGGACTTACATTCACAGTGCTTCCCGTCTTGCCTCAGCTGGTAGTTCTTCGGACACTCACATTTGTAGTGATTGTTCCCCACTTCCACGCACTTATGCTCGCATCCGCCGTTCTTCACCGCACAAGAATTCACCGCTGAACAGCAAAAGCGGAGAGAAACAAACAGGCACAAATGCACAGTGCGGTAAATACGGATAAAAGGCCTTCGGCTTTGGTATCCGCTTGAAGAAGTAATGGTTCTACAATTGTGAGCAATTATGTGGTACTTAAATACCAAACTGATGAAGGAGGACAGATATAATTGAATTTTTTGGCAAACTAGAACGGCTTTCACACCTCAAGCTCTGCGGCCACGTGATTATGGAAAACACTTGGGTAAAGGCTGGAAATTGGAAAATGATATTCAAGCCCGTTCCAATGGGCACCCCTTGGTTACGTTCTAATGATCTTTCCATGCCATTACTCCTGTGATTTAATGATGTGCCAAATAAGGAAATCAGCCTTGTGCCTTCTGGGTGCTCTAAACACAGACATGATGACACAGACGGGCTGTAAAACGAAGTTAACCGCTGGCTTTTAACATTGATGGCTTAAGCAGATACAATTAGAAAACCCTTTGACGCCGTCCCTTTCCGCTACCACAAACCTGGAACTGGCGAAGACGCATATTAGAGAAAAGAATTAAGGCTATAAGCCAAAAAATGTCTCAAAAGAGAAGGGCTGAAAAAACAATGCTTCACCCACCAATCATCACCTGTTTTAAAGCGTGACAATATTCCCCATATGGTGATTTATCAGTGAAGTTTAGCACTCTTATTCTTAAATTCACTATAATTACAGAGCTTGAAATATAGAGATAGGGAAGTCATATATTCTGTGATGAACTGTCTTTGGAATAATTTACAGCTCTGTGCGAAAAAAAGACTGGACTGAATGCTGTAGGTGTAGAATGATGTCTGCTGCTCCCAAGTGTTCGCTCTCATTGGACATGGCTGCTCTGGAAACATACCAGAGGCGCTCTGTCCTTTTGTCAAGGTGTGAATCACAGTCAAGTCTCCTGGGGAAACCAACAGGCACCAGATGTTCACTGCATGCGAGCGAGCCGCAAAGCGTTTTCATGCAGCACGCAAAGTCAGAAAACTTGCATATAGAGCCTGTGGTGGCAGTGGAGAAAATTGGTAATTGAATAAGGGGGTAGACCACATTCACAAAATGTCTGCATCCTGTCAGAATGAAGTACTACTGGAAAAGCCAGCTTTATTTTATTTTATTTTATTTTATTTTATTTTATTTTATTTTATTTATTATTCTATTCTATTTAATTTGATTAGTTACGGTGCATTTTCAAAGTGTAAGCTGTTAATTTTACAGTTTTTTTTTGTTGTTGTTTCTGTTGGTGACCAAATTTCTATTGATTTTTTCAATTACTCCCCATTAGGGCAATATACGTAGGCATTATATCTTTCACGATTATACTTTGTGACAAATCTCATACATATCCATACATTTTCTTATTTCAGGTCTTTCTGTATTAAGTTCCTGCCCTCCTGCTTCCTCCTGCTTGCCTCCTGCTCATGGCTGTGACTGATCCCCACACCTTAACCCATCCATGCCTCTCTCCTTCTCAGTGAAAAAAAAAAAAAAAAAAAACTCCCACAGAACTGGAATTCAAGCTCTGCGCTCCTGCCATGCATCTCTTAGTAGACATAAATGCATTCCACATCATTCCCAAAAAACAGTAACCTTATTCATTCATTAAATTAATTTATGCAGAATTGTGCATCTTCTGTGAAGTGTGCAACCCTATATTGTTTGTCTCAGTGCCCAACGTGATCATGCAATTAATAATTCCAGTGAAATACATACACAAAAGAAAAATACCATTTTTGCACATGCATTTGAACAGATCCATATCATAAACAACACCTTTTTGGTAGCTATTAGTGAACACTCATTTGACAATATGATGTTAGGAAGACAGAAGACAAAAAATAATTACGAATAAAAGAATGATGTATGTGTGTATACTCCGTGTACAACTTTGATTGTACTTCTGAATATGCATTACCGTGGGCAAACCAATTTCCCTCTGCAATAAATAAAGTTTTACCTTATTGTCCCATCTACTGTTGCTCTCCTCTAATGAGGACATGTTAACAAAAATTCTGCAGCACTAATATGAGAGAGATGCAGTGTGTGAGGAGGCCGTATGGGGACTTATCAAAATCAGAATCAGGATCAGAATACTTTATTGAGGAAAAGGAAGGAAAAGTGTACAAAAGAAATATTTCTGTTCGGTGCTCACCAATACAGGTCCGCCCATCAGCGTGTATACGGAAGCCTTCGCTGCATTCACAGTAATAAGAGCCTGGTGTGTTGACACACATCTGCTGGCATCCTCCATTGAGAACCTCACACTCATTCACATCTAAGCACACATACAAACATACACCCATACACACAAAAAAAATACACATATACACATTAGGAAAAGAAACCATCCATGTACATTACATAATATTGTCTTTATGTAATAAAAAATAATTCCATTTCCATAAAAGACGAGAGTTCACAATAACAGCAACCACTTTAGCATCCATTAACATGTCAAAAGATTCATTAGGAATGTCTGTATGCTCCGTACTGTGTGAAAGGGCAAATTTACAGGCAACTAATGGCCATGTCACAATTAGAAAGGCTATAAAATGGCCTCTCTGCTCAAGTTGTCTTTTGTGTTAAATCATCTCCATAGAGTCTGTCTGGGCAACAACACAGACAGCAGTTTGGTTAGTGTGGTAAAATAACGGTTTAATGAGAAGCCGAATGAAAGCTGAAATTGAGTGGACTTATTTATTACATCTTTTATGGAGACTCACATCCAGCTTTGAGATGGTCCAACTGCACATTCCATGTGCAATGACCCACCAACTTCAGGACAGTGAAAAAACACTTTTTCTCGCTTCGGCAACAGATGTGAATGAGCTGCAGAATACTTTAAGATTCATGACTACCTTGGATAAATTCTGAAGATTCTACTCAGATCTCAAATCTGGCTGAGTTTCTTCTGTGTGTAAATGGTCCCCATGTAGTGTGCATTCAGTTTAAATGTATAATTCATCTATAAGGACCATTCCCACCATTGCCTAAGGAAACGGAATTAAAATACACTGACATTTTTGCTACTTATATTTATATTCATGATAATGGGGTGGCTTGGTGGTTAACGAGCCCATGCTATGATCCCATAGTGTCTGTCCTGGTAAACATGCCCTTGAGCAAGACACTGAATCCCTGCCTGCACTCCAGGGTGCTCCTACTCTGACTATGCCAAATAAATACACACATTTATGTCTGTCTCGATGAAGTGTGTATTCACTGTAGTATGCCAACTGAACGTTTGTAATTCCATAAACATATTCAATCAATGCAATTTTGCGGTCAGGCTTCTCTCTGTACAGGAGTCCGTGTTCCAGAAAGACAGAAGCAGGACAAGAGGAAAACATACCTGAACCACTCCATCCAAGGACAATCAGGCTTTACTACACATCTGGAAAACACATCACATTTCCCTTTAACCTCCTCCCAGCTGTCCTCTCTAACTCACAGACGTTTTGCTGCATGCACTTGGTGGTGACAGAGGGGGAGTGTGCAGGGAGGGCAAAATACAAGTTGAATATTTTTTTAATATATATTGGGAGTGAAAAGCTCTAGGAACATTTGGTTCAGCTTACTGAAGCATGCAACGCTTCCACATTTGAAGTTCCTCAGCGGACAAAGCACTTCCCATGTAATGCAAATGTCGAGTGTGTGTGTGTGTGTGTGTGTGTCTTTGTCTGTGTGCATTTGTGTGTGTGTGTGAACGTGTGAAAGGCATTGCACCGTGAACAAGCCACCACACTTGCAGCCTCTCTCTGCACTCTCACCTCTCCAGATTGGTCTCTAACAGACCCGTGGGAACAGCACTCTCCAAAATGATCTCAATACTATTTCAATTAGCATGCCTCCAATAATAAGCACTAAGTGGGGTGGGTGGAAGGGGGTCAGAGTGGAGGCCCTTCGCAAGTAAAAGAACCCTTTTCATAGCCCATGCATATATTACTGTGATCAGGTTAAAGGAATTAAAACCCATCGGCCCAATTCATTTGGACATCTGCCTGAGTGAAACATGCAATCACATATGACCAAGGAGCTTTCCCATCATTTTGAATGCTGACCCACTGGTAACTATTGTAGAGGATGCCTGAGACGCCAGATAATAGACGCAGGGGAGGTTTTTCAAGGTTAATATTGGTCTGCTAGAGGATTACAATGGAACACACACTGGCTGCATGTCACCATTGAGTGATGATGTTGTTGGTACTTGGGAGAGCTGGTGTTAAGAGGCTGGGAGCATGTGGTCTGAGTGGTATCGTGTGACACCGTCTGGCTCTGAGCTGAGCTGCTGAGCCAGCATCCAAACCAAAGACCAAACATTTGGGAACACCACTTGGTATCGCTGAAGAAAACGATCAGGCAGTGGTCTTCAAAATAACTTGTGCAAGAAACCAGCAGAAAACAAAGACGTCTGAGGTGTTCTTTTAAGACAGCAAAAGTTAAGAGCTTTTATTTTTGATCGGCAATCTGCAAAGTTAAAATTGACAATGAATCATAGTCTTTGTCAAGAAGTCTTGTTTTCACAACAGAATGCCTCAGACCCTCTTTGGTTTTTAATACATCCTCGTATTACATTTTGAACCAAAATACATACAATAAGTGGTACTTAATTGAACTCCCAAAATGACACCTTTGATATTAATCTTTTTGCTGTGCCCATTCATGACTCCCACAGGAAGAAGAACCCCACTGAGTCTGGTGACCTCATGACCTTTGCTCTAGTGCCACTGTCAGGCCAAATTTGTCATTTCAGGGATATACCTCGCTACCTACAGCACGTCTCTGGTTTATCTTATGCTCTAAGATGTGCATCCACTTCTGAGATTATTTAAGCATCTGGTATGATAAATCAAGTTCTCTTCAAATGTACTTATATCTTATATCTTAAATCAGGGTCGACAAAAGCAGTGCAGAGAGCCAACTCAGTGGACCCCAAGCTGTCCCTGCAGTTTCCAGAGAGGGATACTAGCTCTGAGTGTTCGAGACAAATCAAAAATTCCTACAAAACTCTTTGTTTCTTCCACAGTTCTTTTTTTTTCTTGAGTTTAAAACCAATCTTGTGGTATGTCCCCATAAAGAGGACCACACACAGATTTCACACAGACACCAGTAAAAAATAAAGGAAGAAAAAAAAGAAAGTTCACAGTTGCAGAAGCTGCTTCCGTTTGTCTTCTCCAGTGGCCAATTCTCAGACCCTAAATTATTGCAGAATGACAAAATGCTGTGCCAGGGGGTTAAAGATCAGGGGCACCTGTTCACACCTGTAGCTCTGCAGAACAAATGGGCCTCTGCACCCACCACTAGCTCAGCATGTTTCTGTCAGTCCAGACGAGACAGAGTCGATTCACAGCCCCAGTCCCTGAGGAAGACTGTTGTCCAAGAGGTTATTAGAAACCTGTGCTGCCTGTGTGGTCAGCTCCACTTCTTTACAGCCTTGACTAGAAAGTTCAAATTCAGCAATTTGAATTTAGAAGCCTTTGACTAGTAAACATTACTTCTGGCCTTATTTTTTTTTGCATTCGTTAAAATAAAATACTTTACAAATCTGCAACATGCTGATCTTGAACATATTCTATATAAATAGATAAAGGTGATTCAGAGAGAAAAATATGAAAAAACTTTAACATAATGCAGGAAGCTCCAGCTGACAGAAAGTCTGCAGGGATGCCAGGTTATTTACAGTCTATTAAAAATAAACAACTTCTCTGTGTTGGTGCGTTCCAGCTACATCCAGATGTCTGTCTTACCTCGGCAGGCCTTGCCATCGGGCCCCAGTCTACTGCCCTCAGGACACTTGCAGTAGTAGCTGCCAATGGTGTTGCAACAGTACCCCTCACAGCCGCCTTCGTTCATCTCACATTCGTTAACATCTGGAAGAAAAAGACACAAAGGCCAGTTTTATCATAATAATGCTCAGTCAGTACAACAGGTCAGCCAGATCAATTTTGAGGACAGAATGTTTTCTCGCCTCTTATACTGTTTGGGTCAGGAAGTCAGTTTCCAGAACTTTTACCGAGTTTCTTTTACCCTCTCACTTTGTAGATAATGACACAGCTGTCTCATAATATTCTCTGTGACAGAGGTGCTTTGATGTCAGCAAACTCCCAGAGATAAAAACCGAACTGCCAATTTATAGGGACCAATGTACCGCTGAAGAGAACAATAAGAAACAGGAGAATTTGACTTGCATCTTCCCACATGTTGAGGTTAACCAACCGTGCTCATGGATCGAGATTCAGAAAACCTTATATCCAGACCAAAACAATCTAAAGAAAATCTTCGTTACCCCAACAGATGCCAATACTTAAACACAGTCATTAACTTGCATCTCAATCTAAACAGCTATTTCCAATTAGCCCTTCTATGCTGACCCACTCTGAGACGCATGAGAACAGTTTTCATGCTCTTCCTATTTCTACCATTTTCCTTCTTCCCTCCTAGAGTGAAATGGTTTCCAGCTTGGTTCCTTGTTTACCCCTTGTACTCCAACAATAACCCCGCAGGCTCCGTCTTCTAGTATTGTATAATGATTCCTATCCACTCTCTTTAAGAATGAGGTTGTGCATCACCACCAAAGAATGTCTTTAAAGAAATTTTACTATTCTATACATTGAGCAGCGCAACACACGGCTAATAAGAGCAGGCTGGGACACAACACAGCAAAATATACTACATGTGTTATTTTCATATGAGCGTGATCGGTGTTTATTTTGATATTAACTTGATCAGTGAGTAAAGATTTATAGCAGGCAAGGACTAAAATGTTTGCTTAATGTCACTGTTGATTTCTGCATAATGTCAAAGGAGTTTTGGAAAGAATTTTTTTGCTTTCTGGTTTCATATTTGCAGCAGTCATACTCAAGCAAATAAGATAAATAATGAGGTTTACTGTGGGGCTAAACAGAATTTTCTGCTCTTATGTGCAACATATGAAGAGATGAAACGAGAGACTGTTTTCTGATGACAAAGCAGTAAAATCTGCTGATCTTGAATTCTTAATGCCTTTAAATGACAAATGTTTGGTGTAAACAATGCAACAATGCAATGCTTAGGGGTTCAATTCTCACTATATTGCTACCTAAGCAAAAAATAAATAAATTAATTAATTAAAAATTAAAAATTTACATGCATACCCATGATATTCCACTTTTGAATTGCATCAGGAAAGGTGTACAGACATATGCAGAAATCTTTAAAACTATGATATTCCTGTGTATTGACTGTCCAAAGATCTTTGTATGGTAAGATGACTTGTACTGCTGTTGCTAATTCAAGTCCAAGTGGTGGCAATGTGGCCAAACCGTTTCAGAGATGACAGATCATTCTGCATTTGTTTTTTGTCTTTTTTAAACAGAATCCCTCCTGAATAACTCTCAGATAAACCTTGAGCCTGTCAGCGCTGCACTGCCATATCCAAGTGATGGAAAGGGAAATGCATACCAACTCTGGAGGGGATGCCGTTTGTCAAAGAGGAAAAGTACAGTAAAAGAAGGGAAAGCGAAAGCCATTTCATATTTTGTCCCCGTCTGTTAAAATATTTAATATGACCCCTTAGCTGTTGCTAGCATGAGCCAAAAGTTTGTTTACCTTTGAATGACAGGAAATTTCAGAAACAGAGCTTGCAAAAACAATTTGTACAACCCTTCTCCTTCCTTCAAGCCAATGCTATTCCACAGAGACACAGAGAAACAGACAGGAAAACAGAAATAGAGAGAAAGAGAGAGAGAGAGAGCAGTAGGGGATCATGCTTTAATAAGCTGTTTGGCAACTTGTTTGCATAGATTGAGAGCATATGACAAATCATCATCTCCCTATACGATCATGGTGCATTAGACTACTGGCCATGCAGTGCAGTCTAACCACAACTGCCTTTGGCTCTTCTCTGATGCACAAGGAAGTACACCTGATCATTACCAAGCTTGTAATTACGATTTTCAGCATTTGTTTAGGTCTTGTGAGCTCAATAGTCACAGTGAGCAAGCAAATCCCACCGCTTAAATCCCCTGGTGTTCAGGTATTTATGATAAGGTCAATGTAAAGCACATACGGTGCAGCTAAATGCACTGCCAAAAAGCATAAGACAGCATAGCTATGCTCCAAAGCCTTCTCATGAAAAGCTGAAAACCATTTCTGGTTTAGGTTGTAACATGCTAGAGGCCAATACTCTCCTGGTAGAGTTTACAGCCTTCTCTACCCTGTATTTTATCTACTTTTCTAGGCAAGAGTAGGAAAGATATTGATGAAAGAAGGACAACTCAGCCAGCGTTATTAACTCAAATCAAAGTTAATGGGTTTGTATACATGCATGTAAAAAAATACAGTGATACAAAGAGTCAGTAAAATAAGGACAAAGCCTCAGTGTGATGACAGCAATGAGCTCCACAGACAGAGAGAGACCATGAAAACCCTCGAGGGGAAAATTGAACCAATCTGACCATGTGAGACACATCATCAACATGCTGGTCTCTTCAGATTAGCTCATGACTTGAAAGTGCTGGTAAAGAGCATGCACATCATAGGATTAACACAGAATTGATGGGATTGAAGGGATTTTCCTCGTGTTTTCACAGGGGAAGAGATTGGAATGCATTTTAACACTCTAAGTGAAAGACAGAAAAACAAGCAAGGAATTTGTGAGCTGAGACCAGCTTGGTGCTAAATTGACTTACCCAGGATTAGAAGCCAGGATCTCTGGCATCACCAGCCTAAGTTTTAGCATCTGAGCTAAACTTAAAGTGATGTTGAAATCAGGCGCACAGCGTCTTTAATAGTTGTACGCCGCAATGGCACATGTACTGGAAAGTTTTTTTATTTTTAATATTTGGGGCTGACCAAGCAATGGTGGTTGCAGCTAAACAACAGCAGTTGAAGTAAACAAAAATCCAATACAAAGCACATAAATGTGTCTGCAGTAATTAAGGGGATAATAATAGTTTGTTTGGTGTATGGTAACAGTAACCTAGAGCACAGCAGGTCAACGAGAGGGATTATGCTTTGAAACTTTGTCAAAACAGAACCACATTGCATTCAGCGTGGATTGGGGGTTAGACACAAGGAAAGTTATACTATCAACACAGTCTTGACAAAATATGGATCATAATTTGGCAAAATGGACCATCCACATCACCAAAAAACACTGCTCATGTCATATGGCCTGAAGGAAGATCTGTAGGATTCTGCAGGACCTCAGAAACCAAGGATGGGTCGCCGTACTTTAATATCAGGCCACACCCACGCTTGGTTTCTAAGGACAAGCAGGTTATCAGGGTCATCTGGAGAGACAAATTTTGTTTTAGGATTTTCTGTTGAAGCCAGTGGAGGAAACAGATAACACTAATCTTATGGCTATGGTTTCTCCTCTCTCTTTCTCTCTCTCTTTAAATCTACAATCAATCTCCCAGCATAGAGGTAATTCGAGGAACCCAGAATCTGGGAATGTGACAAACTCTTGTGTGAGACTAGCAAAGAGGTAACAAATGCAGGTTGAGTATGGTCACAGCTAAAATAATAGTAAGGAGACACTGGTTTTTCCACCCCTCGCTGCCCTGTCCTGGCCTATAGACCTGTCCTCTTGGCCTGTGCTGCCCTGTCTCCTGCTCATATAGTCCAGCGTTCAGCACATTCCTCTTCTCTTGGGGGGTATCTCAGGAACCCCTTACCTATCTCTCCTGCACTCTCTCTCGCACACACACACATACACACACAAACAACCCTGCTCTGCACTTTTCATTAACTCATAGAGAGTTGACATGGGCCCTTGACCCCAAGGCCCTGCCCTCTTACACATGCCCACTTTGATCCCTCAGCCCCTGGGACTCCTAATGAGCTCTCCATATCAGCTAAAGCTCATTTGCCATCATCATCAAGAAGCCAAGCAAAGAAAGACACCATGGCTGGAGACAGCTCTATTCAGTCACTGGCAAGACCTGTTAAAAAGTTTCGGGTAGGATGGCGTTAACAAGGCAGGAAGTCGTGCAATGTCCACAAAGTGAATCATCATTCCCGGCATGGCATCAGGGTTGTTTCTTTCCAGCCAAGCTACAATTCCAGAACTTATTTTTGCAAGAAAATTAATAAACGTAACCTTTATTTTAACTCTAACCTCAAAGGAAACCTTATGCCTGACTCAAACCTCAAATAGAGACAAAAATCCACATATCTCTGTGATCAATTTTCAGAATTTAGCTATTTTGACTTTGTGGCTTGGCTTTTACATGAGAATCATCAGTCATGCTCTGCATCTCTGGCTTAAGCTGACAATCACCAAATTCTACATATAATGCCAGGTTCAAATGAATGTTTTCCCTTAAGCGGGAGAACAGATGACTTGTTAGTAAGATGAGTCTCAAACCAAACCCTCAAGAAAAGACTGCATTGTAGAATTTATCATCATTTGAGAGACTTTGGGGATTGGGCTGTGAGGACAGAATGAAATTTAAGTAGTTTTACTAAACAGAGCAGCCTACTGTGCATGCAGCCAAAGAAAGAACACCCAAGTGGTTTGAACAACAAGCAGTATGAGGGAGGTGAGGGGAGGATTTAATTAGTAATTATCACTTTTCTGTGGATCTATAACTACAGGATGAAACTGCAGAATGAAAATGTTAGAGAAACATGCAGATGGTTGCTGACTCGGGTCCAATCCTAACACAATAATGTAACCAAATGATGGATAAGGTGTTGGTTAAGAAAATAAAAACAGATCCCCATGTATGTACTGCTGTGGAAAGCGTCTACGAAGTAAACCTTGACCCATTTGTCGCTTTATAGAAGCCAATAATAGGAGAGATTTTTATGGAGTCGAGCAGCTTGTCTAAATTAGATCTAGAACCAAAAGAGAACCAAAGCTGATCCAAGGACATTCATCTGAAATCAACTTTGGCTTTTATTATAGGAGCATGAGGAGGGTGAAATGTTGTGACAAGAGTAAATAAGATAAGATAAAGAAAATATGATTTAGCCATGATTTAACCTGCACAGAACAGATTTATTGGTAATTAAAAATAAATCACCTGTTTGGAAGCAGTAACAACTAGAAGAGTGTGCTCAGTAGAGTGCAGATCTCTGCCAGTGTGTCTGAGGACACAATGTCTATATAAAGTAGATAGCTGTTATTGCTTTGTGCCACAACTCGTTGTGGCACAAACGATTTTGATTTTGACCCTCGTCCAATGACACGATAAGATCAGGCAAATTAGCCCGCCAATGTATGAAACATGTGATGGCTGTTTTACACTTCATTTTTTACAGTTGTGAAGCATCAGGCTTTTTAACGTATTTTAATTCCCACTTGTTGACAGATCACATCAGCCTCTGACACTTTTTACAGTACTGTTCTCCTGTGTGTCTGCAGCAAGAACAAATGTTTTTCAAAGTTTCAAAGTTTTTGAATCACTGCAACCACAAGAGGTTCTTCCTCATACAGTGATAAGGTAAGGCTGAGAGGCTAATCGGCCCAGTAGTTTGTGAGATTAGCTGCAGGCAGATACTCAGAGACACCTGACCAAATGCATAATGTCCTGGCGGAGATAATTATTCTAGGATATCTGATATTAAGCTGTGTAGTCAGTGCTACCTGGCACTGGAAACTGACAATTTAGTTAGTAAAACAGCAGTTAGCCTTCATTAAGCCTTAAGTTTGCACTTAATCTTCATTAATATCCTGTCCTAATATATAAAAAGGAGAAGGTCTACTGATATTTTAAATATTAAACTATTTTTGGTTATAATGGTTGGCACTTTTTTTTAATAAACATTGCACCTCATCCATAAAGTTGACTCTCAGCTCATCCCTGTAGACCATGGCCTTGAGTGACTGATTGCTTACTTAATTCATGACACCTTGCAATACCTTGACCTCTAAACAGCCCTTTGTTATTTCCCAGAAGCCAGAGAGAATCAGGTTAACTGTGAGCTATACATCAGTGGAGACTTAAGGTTTTTATTTATGGAAGCCATCCTGACAGATTTTGAATCTGAGCAGCATTGGTCTTGGCATTAAGATCACCATTTCTGCCCTGGTTCATCTGTCATACATTAGGATATATCATAACGGCCACCCACATCCATGCAGTGCACCAGACTGAGGTTACACACTCCCCCAAGATAAAAAGAGCGAAAAGACAAAATATAGCATTATCAAAACAAGTCATGGCACTTTTCCTAATGCAGCTAAACAGTACAATCATCTTTATTCCCATAACCCATACACATAATGAAGAAAATATGTGTTAAGGTGCTTTTGGGAAACTTTACCCAGGTTCCGATAAAACAGGACTCCTTCTTTAGTCCAGAATACAAACAAGAAATGTGGCCTCTTGTTGTGGGACGCCAAATCATGAAAACATGTGGAAACCCAAGAGAACCGAGAACCTAACCTCTGACCCATTTTGGTTCTTAGCTCATGGTTTATTAAAAAAAAAAAAAAAAAAAAGACCATAAAGCATCTTCTGACTTGTTTAAACTTCAGCACACCCACTCCTTTCAGTTTCAGGTCCCCTGATACTCAAACACCTGGAGGTTCTTCCTCGACATTCACCAGTCCTCACTCCCTCATGTGGCCTCTCAGCCTCTTACCTACATATCTGGACCATCGATCTTCATCTCACTCACGGACTGACACAGTAGATGACAGGTACCACTTACCTCAATACAGAGTCATCCTTTGTAAATTTTTGAAACATAATTATTTGCCTCCTTATAAGTGCTTCATAATTTTCTATTCTCCCTGTCCCTCTCACACATGCACACATTATTACATGGTCTGTATTTTAGACATGCACATTGCCAATAGCAAATGGAAAATGTTTGTCCCCTGGAAGTTTATGAATAGTGGTGATAATGGCTTCCCATCAGGTAGTGAAGAGAACGGACAGCTGCTCGAATGCTTGTGTCCTGTGCAGGCAAACTTCGGCCACCGAGCCCTGACTCCTGCTTATCTCATTATGTGCTATTGACATTGCTTGTCCTGTACAGTCCGCCACCCCTTTCCAATGCCTCCAAGGACCAGCTCTCTTCCTCCCCCAAAAGACCAACCTGTTTGAAGTACATGAGCACTAAATAAATCAACAAATCTTCAACGATGTGTGTGTGTGCATGCATGAGTTCTTCCATTCTCCTCATGTTAAAAACATTAAAAAAAAAATCAAGTCAAGATCAATAAACGAATCAGCAGGCCTCGGCTGTATGGCACATCACTCAACACAGTGAAATGAAGTGAACAGAGGGCTTAGATCTCAAAAGTCAGTGGTCGAAAGTGATACCCAAACCTGAAGTGATTTATCTGCCTCGCAAGCTGCAGTTTCAGTCTCAGAGAGGAATGATTTGTATTTCCTGCATTCGCTAGGTCCTTATTCCCACATTTCTACTGTAGCAACTTAATGGCAATGGGATAGGAATGCTACTTACCAAAATAATGAAAACTTAGCTGTTATTATATCTGCACCCCAGCTTCAAATTAATTCTAAACCAGGACTTGCCATGCAATAGAAAATGTAATATGATAACTCCTACAACAGAATGGATTTTAAATCCCTTTTTGAAAAACTACCTCCCCAAAACAAGCACTCATTTTACTAGCTTTTTTATTCAGAGTGAAAATGATACACTATCAAAATCTAAATTACATTAATGAGAACTTAAATAATAGAAAACTTCCTCTGATTGCTCCTAATCCCTCTGCAGGGATTAGATATTGTTGCAGTTTGAACTAATAAAACTAAAATCACTGCTCTTGGGCAATGAGTAGTAATAAGTCAGAGCTGAGAAGTTCCACTTGCTTCAAGTATGCTTTGCTATGTGCACTCCCATCTCCCCTTTCCATCACTCCATTCATTCTTAATTTGCATTTCATTCTTTTGGTCTTAGCATAGTGGAACTTTGCTGTTGCCTGCATTACATCCATTATTCTGACATGCAGGCTGAGCATTCATGTAACTTCTGTTAATAAACACAATCTGTGATAAGCTGCAACCTAATTTAGCTTCAGGAAACCAATTTTATCTCCCCAGCATTGCTGTTTTGATATATACTTTCACCCTTTTGTGTTTATTTCTTGCAGCTGCCTCAGAGTGCAGAAGGTGGCACAAACAAGGTTTGATATCACGTATGTATTAGATTTCAATTTGAGGTAGACGTTGTTTCCTGGTTAACTGTCAATGCCACTTCAAAATCAGAATCAGAACAACCAATCAGGAAAAGAGGAAGGGCTTAAATAACATCATCAGTTAATAAGGAAACAAAAAAGGTTTTTTGAAAAGTTTGGGGAGGGCAGAAGGACTGACCGAGCAACCTATATTAGCTGTTGGCTGCAGCTAAAAAGTAAACTGATTAAGCTCTCATGTTATATTTGCTGCAGGTCACAGTTGACAACAGTGTTTATTTCCATAAAATTATTGTCAGTATAAAGTTGCAGATATTTAAGTTGTACACTGAGAAATTACCATGACAGAAAATGAGATGTACATAAAAAAGCATTTTAAGACATGACTGAATGGCCTGCTGTTAGGAAAGACACAGGATCCTGTGAACAAGACCCGGGGTCAAAGGTCAGGCATGGACAGCTGAGGGGCTTTGAAGAAGCTGTCACAGAGAGGAAAGTGAGCTTCGACAGTCAGAGGGAGATTAGGAGGAAACAAAAGTTATTGTTTTTAAGCTCTTGGACTGAATGAGATGGACAGCTAGCTTGTGAAAGGCAGATAATCCATCATGGCTTTCAACATTATCTGATGACCACAAAGAATAACCATGGTCATTAAGTCCTTATTCAAGAACATATTGATAGAGTGAACACTAACACTACAGAGCTGCCGTTTCGTCATGCATAAAAACCTTTCTTATTTATACCATATCTTATTTTGTGATATCTGTTAGACATACATAAATGATAAAAAGGCTCATCAAGATGGATGCTGAGGTTGTTGTATTCCTTTATTCCATTACAGCCTCTATTCTATGGCTCTCTCTCTCTCTCTCTCTCTCTCTCTCTGTCAAAACCAGCTATCCCCATACATTTTGGACCACACGGTTGCATGCAACTACCACTTCACCCCAGCAGCTCACATGTTTCCCATTTGCCCCCTCTACTCAGAATTTATGCTCTAATATAATAAGGATTTTCAGAGAGTATATGCTTGAATCAGATTTACAGGGACACTATTTCGTGCCGTTTTCTTGCCGTGCACATATTTTTCCCCTTTCCTTCTTTTATAGCGTTAATAAAATTTAATTTGTTTTCTCACAGCACTGGGACAAATGACTTGAAATGATGAAAACTGGGTGCTGCTCTCCATTGGTAAGTATACACTTTCACCGCTTGGATACAGGCTACTCACTTATCCCATAAGCTGAAGCACATGCATCACTTTAACTGAGAACTGAGTTACTTACTCAAGAGGATACAGATGATCTTCACACACCAATCCTAAACTGAATTTCGGTGATTACCGCAGAGTTTGACTGTGGGTCCCCCTGTATAGATCCATGACCATAAAGCAATGAACTGTTCAAATGTTGCAATCCTACGGCAATAAATAATCCTGAACATAAAGTCCTTGCACACCTGGGATGGGAAACCATTCATGGGCTATAATAAGTATCAGGAAAAGTGAAAGAAGACCTTTCTTCACATACAAACCGCGCTATATACAGTATGTGGGTTAGACCACCGGGTTGTCCACTCTGCACATCTGTTAAATCACTCCGAGTATGAGTTTACACTGCAATATTTCTTAAACTAATTAATCAACAAATACGCCATAACAGACTCACTAACTGGTTTATAGATCATGATGTTAGGGAAAAATATGAAACAATATGGAAAATATACAGGGAAATGTACCCATATCTTTTTAACTGAGTATAAAATAAAACATCTTCCCATCTATCCCCAAATCTGGTCAAAATTTTGTGTTTACATGTCCTACCTCGCTGAGAACCTCAGTCCACCTAGCACACCTGGTAATGCTATTAGGATACAAAATGCTTTACACAGAAAGACCGAAACCACAATGTGGATTAATATGCCTTATGTTGTTGACTTAGATTGAGAGTTTTGAGGATACCGGGCTATTTAGGATCTCAAAGCAGAGAAGAATCGGCCCTGAAAAATCACCATTGAAAACTGATTTTAAAGGCTCTATCTATGTCCATAAATTTGGTCGTGAAAGTATACAGTCCAGTATTTCTCAGAAACATCATCCTGCACATGCAATCAGTTACACGCTTTCACATCATGTAACACTTGGCTACTGAGCAGCTCCACTGGTACATATGTAGTTGCAAGTTCAGGACGCTCAAAGGCACAATAGTGGTAGTTGTTGGTGGAATAAGGGGGGGTTGACAGGCTCTAACTTACCCCACTGCACGACAGCCGAGGGATCTACAGCACTGACCTCCTCTGTCACAAGCTTATTTCTCTTCACCTCAGGCTCCCAATAACCCAGCCAAGTTCATCCAGGATGAGCACCATTAATCACAGAGAGATCTGATGCTCTAGTGCTACTGTAGGAATCTCACAGTAGAGTCTTGGGTGCACATGGTTAATCACACAGACCATTACCCCCAACCTACGCAGCATTAATCTGGCAAACAATGGTGCCTTAATGCATTTGGAGGGATGAGAGAGTGCTTGTTTAACATGCAGGAAGCTTCCCTGACATATGGCAGCCATTACGGCCCTAATGAGCCTCTTCCTCTGATAGTAATGCTAAGCATGGAGCACTCAGGCTGCCCAGGGTGCTCACCCGTCAAGCCAGCTATACATTCACATCCGTGTCTGACCTCTGAAATATGATTCTTGGTCAGAACAGTCAATGGCAGCCATGAGGAATGAAAACAGGAAGGGGAGGTACACCGAGCTTAAAGAAAGCAACATAAGCAAATGTCCACTGAATACTGCTCCCTTATTCTCAACTTTTTACTATGACGAAGATGAAGTTTTCGGCATTTCCAGGAGCCAAGAATCACAACAGGCTTGGGAGTCCAGTAAAACTAAGTTTTCTTTGTTCAACTGCTCTGTTGTCCACGAAGATACAGCCAATCGTGCATGATGGACTCATACAGCTCAGCCTTATTTTTATATTTTTGTGGTGGAAATGTGACAGCTTCATTAGTCATATCACCATTGGTCACTTTAGACTTCAATGTGTTCATCTTGGTGTCTGAACCAGGAACATCTGTGACTGACATTGCCTTTGCGCAAAAAAACCCCAGTATGTTATTGTAGTTTTACCACAGCAGCATTTGCTGGAACAGTAAGCCACCTGGGTTTTAAAATCTTCCCAGAGGAAACTCGAGCACTCAGATCATTGTCTGTCTTCTCTCAGTATAGCAGATCCTCGCCCCAACACAGCCAAGTCTACGCTGACTCCCCCTTCTCACAAAAATTCTTTGGCATGCCGGTGGCCGACCGACATTTTCGTTCATTTTTAGCTGAACACTTATATGAGGGTTCTTATTTTACGGCTAATGTTTAGTGGTTCAGTAAGCTGTCAGTTAAAACTTGCAGCCGTTACTGGAAGGTCTGGTGAATGTTTCCAGAGGCTGCAGTGGTTTTTAACACAGCTTTGAAAAAGTTAACATAACTCTAGCTGACTGCCTTATATCTTCAAAATGTTTTTTAATCATGTTCAGATCCATGTGTCTCAAGAAAATAATTCCCTAAATAAAACTATTGTTTACTCAATAAGGAAGTTCATGTTACACCAGGACAATGTTTAAGGGATCTGTCTATCCCTGGAGGCTTAAATTGTTAATGTAGCTTTCAGTTAGCCCTTGTAGTAACCTCTAATAAGAAGAACAAGAAAGTTGCCAGCCAAAACAAAGGCCAACGCATCAGAGGTAATCATAAAGTCCATACTGCAGTTCTTTATGAAAGCAAAGCACTTCATGACATCCACACTTCTAAAAGTTCATCACCATAGGGGCTACGTGCAAAATTCCTGCTTAAAAATCTTTGAAAAGGGACCAAAACAATCAATAAGGCCTCCCCCCATTAAAACCATATGGTTCCTATTATATCGCAATTCAAAACACAGTCTGCAGTATTGAGGTAACTTTGACATTACACAAGCCCTTCCGATTAAGGTCCAATAACCAGGGAGCATCAGGATTAAACAGTGTTAAAACCATAAGAGTTTGGAACATAAATATTAGTGCAGAAGAGATTATGTCATCTCTTTGTCAATTGACAGTGACTTAGCAGTGAAACATAACAGCCTATTGAATCCTCCATTTTGTCTCGCTGCCAGAATAATAGGCTTGGTGTTACTCAGGAGCCAAAATAAAGTGCTTATAATTGACCTGGAGCAGTGCAGCGGCACTCAGTGCAAGACTTCAGGGAAAGTTAGTAATTCTCAGGGAGGATAAACACTACACATGTTAAGTGAGTTAACTTATGGTGGAAGAACTGTTCCACACTTTCCAGACCTTCTAATGACTTCACTGGTGTGAGAGCAACCATGGGAGCATGGGAACTGAGGCATAGTTTCACACCTCATTTGTCATGACTTAATTGGGCCCAAGTTACTCCTAATTTAGAAAATTCATACTTTTTTACAAGATCAGGGAGAGAATTCTGAGACTGAGGTTTTTTTCTTAACCATGTCTTATTTTGAAAATTTGGACTGTATCTTTGAGTTTAATTAGTTGAGGAAACCTTGAAGATATCTCACAGTGTCTTCCCAATTTGAGTCACAAACTCTTTCGCAGACTCTCTATTTCAGGATCATTGAAAGACCAGCCCCACTAATAAAATGAATCCTGAGGATATAGTCCCATCTGTCCAGTAGAAAGTCACTGGGATGTATGATATTACTGCCAAAGACAGGAGGAAGTACTGGAAGGAATGGGATCAAAGACTGGCTAAGACTCCATAGAGGACATCAGACATACATTATACAACACTGATTGAGGACGTTTCCATAGATCATTTTCAAGAGCTTTCCCAGACCCTCAGAGTTTTGAGCCACGTTCAGACACGCCACACAATGATGGACAATTTACAAAATGTCCCTTTGACCTCAGAAATGGGTAATAAAACTTAATTCGCAAAATCCAAATACGCATGTAATAAGGCTGAATGCACTATTACCCCTTTTTCACAGCAGGAACTGTCCCCAGAACACAGGAACCAGGAACCCTTTCACCTTTGTCCTGTCTGCATCCATCCATCCAGGCAGTGCGTCAAAATCTCATGCTGTCTACCCTGCAAATGTCAAGTCAGGGTGCATCAGGTCAAAATGTAAACAAACCATGAGCTACATTACTTTGGCAATGGCAAAATGGGCGTCCCTTGACGCTTTTGAGAAAGATGTCGTGTACCTACGCACAAAGAGGGGATATTTTTTTTGTTTGACGCTCAGGATGCATGCTGTTAGGATGAGGTGTTATCCCTGTTTCCACCTGAAGAACCAGCCTTTCTTTTTGTCCTTGGGTCTTGAGTTCCTGGGTCCAAGGACATTCCCTGGAGCCACAATTGTACTCTCCAAGTTCCTGGGGACCGTCAGGGTGGAGTTTTCGTGTTCAGCATTCTTTGGTTAAATGTATGAAACACGCAGTGCAAGCGTATCAAAAACAGGAGCAAGTGACTGTAAGACTGCTTTATCAAGAGATCATTCAGCTAGTAATTAAGAGATTTAAGATCATATCACCTTTGTGACTCCGTGCCGACTCACAACTGACATCCGTTACTCTAACTAACAGCCGTTTTCGGTTTTCAGCTTTTGCTTTTCCAGCATCTACAATCCCATTCATGACCTCCGTGCATCTCTTCTCCAAATACATCAGCACAGCAGTAAATAATCATGAACATAACAACAACTTCAACATCTTTCCTGTTTACTGTTGCTGTTGCCAGCTGCAGGCAGAATGACTAGACACTTCCTCCTTATTTGCTTATTTCCTTGTTTGCTGCTCTCAGGGTGCGGTGGAAATGCAAACACACAAGAGCTCAGGGTGCTCATTTTGGCCCCAGAAGCCTCTTCCAAGAGCACGACCCAGGAACTTTGACCCCTGAACATTTTGGTGGAAAAGAGGCATGTGACTTTAATGTGCAATGCTGCCACTATTTACCATCCGTGACTGATTTCCAGATTGGATGAGTCTACGTTAATTTGAGGTGGCCACAACTGACTCAGCACAAATCACTTTTAGTTGCATCCACATGTCGAGAGTGTGATTCCCTAATCCAACTTTATGTCAAGTGCATGTGTCCTATGGTACAAGATGAAAAGAAATGATGAATGCCAATTGTTAAGTGGTCTCTAATCTTTTCACAGTCCATGTTCCATCATGTAGTACACAACATCTGATTAAGAGCGCTGAGGAGAACAGCTTTCACAACCAGCACTGTACATAGACCTCCAAAGGCAACACACAGACAGAGCTCTAGTTATAAGGAGAAATGACAAAAATAACATCTGTCTAATGTATACTGCACAAAGTCACTCCACTGTTTCTGTTTCAAGAGCTCCACACATACACACTAAAATGCACACAGGTACACACACAGGTACACACACACACACACACACACACACAACACAAGGCACCATAAGGAGGAAATGCCCTGAGGATTTCAAATCTAAAGCACTGAGTCAGCATCTTTTTCCCCTGCATGTTTTATTCACCTCGCTCTGCCTCCCCCTGTCTGTTAACAAGCATGTCATTAGAGGGGGCCACTTTTCCTCCATGTCTGCCCCACAGCCATTAACTCAGTCTCCTATGGACATCCATCCAGTTACAGAACCTCATAACTGCACTGTTTTCGTTGTCTGTGACCCTTTAAATTATTGAATAAGTTTCATGAAGAAACGGCAAACCAAAACACTGACTACCACCCCATTATAGTTTCAAAATATGTAGCTGGTCATCAATAGGGGAAATCAGTCATTTTCAATTCCAGGAGCTGCAATGTTTTCATCCAACAGAAGCAAACCCATATGTCATTTTCCTCTCAAAAATGTCCATGCCTGCCAGACTGTAACTGTGGGGGCTCTCAATGAACGCCAAAGTGTCTCTCTCTCTCTCTCTCCCTCTTTCTCTTTCTCTCTCTCTCTCTCTCTCTCTCTCTCTCTCTCAGAGCTGAGTCTAAGGGAGACAGCCCAGCGGAGTCCTGTGACTTGTGTCCTGCTTTAGCACACAAATAAAAGGATATGAGAGGACTTTCCAGACATGAGTAGAAGAGCACCCTGTGTGTGCTACAATAACAAATCTAAGACCAACTTCCTGAGTACCATGGAGTTGGTAAGGGTAATTAAACCCTCAAGTTCATAGCCCTATATGAAGAAAGAAGGTTTCCACACGCTCGAATAAATTCTGCGTCTGTGAGGTAAATGTTTCAGGTCTGCACCCAAAACAGCAACCACACCTCACAAAAAGGATTATTTTTATCATCAGTTATGATTAGTTTAATTATATTTAAAGCTTCTACAAAATAATAATAAATCAAACCTGTGATTGCATAGCACAAAAGAAAATATCAATATGACTAAAAAAAAATCCATTTAGGCTTGGAGTTCATCTCTCTCTTTAATGTCAAATATTGTTTTAAGACATGGGAAATGATCATCATCACTTTTTAAACTACTGACAAAACTAGTATGATAAAAACCTTTTCGCAAGTATGTGTGTTTTTATGTGTCAAGAGGCAGAGGGCTTGAGGAAAAGAATGAGATAAAAAGACACAGAGGCAGAAGAAAGTCTGTCCCACACATTTTACCACAAGACTGATAAAATGAAGATGCTTTTAATGTGTCATGTGTCAACACAACCTCAAATTGTGCCTTTAAAATGCACAGCAATGTGCCCAAACACAACAGAGACAGCCTCCAGTCTCAGGCACTGTCCATGATGACTATTCTTCAAAGACCAGGCCTCTCGAGTGGGGACCACATGAAATCTGTCCCCAGACTTTTACGTGCCTGTGCTCTCTTTATTCCCTGCCGTTTCACCAAAGCGATGTCTAATACAAGGCTTAATAGAGTGAGACAGAGCGGCATTCACAGCCAGGGTTAAACAATACAACTATTACAGAGCAGGAGTGTGTGAACCCTATCGCGTTTGAACACAAGCTTGGACTGTGTCCAGGCAGGCTATTAACACACAGTGTCAACAGCATAGCCTTGGTGTCAGAGGCTGACATACATTACCATGGAGGGCCTTTTTGTCAGATATCAGAGATTGGAAGCAGGTGGGCGCTCGGCCCCCACAGCGCACACTGGGTCCTACCACCATGACTTGGCAGCGATACCAAAGAGAGTGGCACTCACGAAGCCAACTGATGATGAGTGCTGAAAAGGAGGGAGAGGGAGCGGAGCACAGACTCTGCCTTTAACTACTCCCAGAGCCTGATTTCTCTTTAACATCCCTCTCAGAGTGCACTGTCCCTCTGTTGAAACCTAGCGGTGTTGAACTGTGCTTGAAAAGATACAGCTGATCTTCTGTCCTCAGTAACCCAAAACCCACTCTAATCATCTTGGGCACTGACAGTTAGAATCACCGCTGCGTGCATGGTGGTCCAAAAATTTACCGCAATCTGACAGATCCACTTTCCCATTAACAAATGATCTTTTAATCTGCAGTTTTTTTATTTCCATTTTGTAAGATGAAATCATGCATATGTAATTTCTACCAGGATAAATAACACATACTTCACTTTCAGTTTGCACCTGCATACACACACAAACGCACAGATGGGGAGACGTCTCAATAGGTGCTTTCCCTGCCAAAACTATTGTGGCCAAGCAGGAGCCACTGGTAGCATTTGAGAAAGTAGAAGCCAAGGCTTAGTAGCCTTTGACTCGTGCTTGCCCAGTCATTAACTCAGTTCGGCTTAAGCTAAGCTAAGCTCTAATGAAACAGATCAAATCAAATCAAGTCTTTAGTGGGAAAACTGGGAAAGTCTGATTTATAGACAGAGGGACAGGCACACGCATGTTGCGATAATACATACATGTGTTTTACACGCAGCAGGATTAAGAGCATATGTAGGAGACAATAAATTTACTAAATCTGCAGAGGTTTGCTCTCCCTCCTTTTCTTAATATTCTGTCTCTGTTTTCTCTCCTTCTCTCTCCATCATGGATGAATAAGATACAGTAATAAGTCTGCCATTGCGGAATGTTTAATAAAGCCCCCAATACAAATCTGGCTATGAAATGATTTCTACAGAAACACCCAGGTGGCTCGGTCTGCACACATATATCCAGACTGTGTAATGTTGGCACGGTCTCTCTTGTGCAATCAAAACCGAAATGTAAGAAACCAATAAAGAAAAAAGACCTGTGGAAAATGAGAGCACCCACCACTCTAATTTTCAAGGAGCTGCACACACACAGACACACACACACACCACCAACATAGACACACAGCTTATACAAATGAACACCTGATCTCCCTGATCGTCTTAAAGGAATACACCAAATTTAAGTGAGAACATAGACGCCTAAAACATGTGTGTCCCTATAAAATTGTATTGCATGCTAATGTTTTCATGCACACTATGCTAAGCGACAGTAGTGTTATTATTATCCAAAGTAAATACAGACTGACTTAATGATCATTAATTCAATAGCTCTGATGTAGCCTTGTTTATTTGTGGAACTAATTCAGAAGTGCAACCATGAATTCATGCACTGTTTGACTGGTTTTTTATATTTTTCTGTATTCAGTTTCCTATCATTCATCCTCTTCATTTCACATGGAAAACAAAACAAGTCATGCTCCATGTCTTGTGGGCAGGGAGACCTTCTGACAGGGAATGTATCCCTGATAGTTAAAAATTATATGTTATTTTTATATCATGTTTGTGCAGTTTTTTCAGTCTACACAAAACTGCCAGAACTTTCCATATCACTTTAAATCATTTGCTATTTAGCTTAAGAGATGCTACAAGTTCTTATTTTCTCACATTTGAGATAATGCTCAAGGTCTACTAGCACTCAACGGAGTGTGTGCTAAAGCACTGAACCAAACGATCCACCGGGGACACGTGGATGATTCTGGTGTGTATGTTCTCATCACTTTGTAGTTAAGTCGACCAACAGTCCAATCACCCAGTGTATTACAGTGCATTCATTTAAGTGTTTTAACAATCAAGGAGCAAAACTGAGCTGTAAGACAGGCAGGGACTGTAGGATTTCAAACCCTCATTACTGCTCTCCACACGACTATCTCATGAGCTGAATACTCATATATGACAGTAACATATTTTCATAACATCTAGAAGGATCCAGCGCAATTTCTGTTTGAATCATTTAGGTTTCAAAGATGCAACTAAAACAACTTAAGCACTGGTTTCAAAATAAAATGTTGCAATGGGACTCTAAAAGGATTTTCCAAAAGGTTCCTGAAAGCCATTTTGATGTGAGGACAGCGTAGCCAAAATGCTCTAAAAATAACTTAATACCTGAACCCAAACCTTAACAACCCAGGATTATCTGTCTTTGCCTCCGCACCGAGCAGAGGTAGAGGCGGGGGAGGCTGGCCGAACACAGGAGCTTGGCTTACACTCTGGTTGTATAAGACTCTGGCAAAAGGAGATGGGGATAAATCTGTCTCGAGAGATGAGAGAAGGAAAAATGTTTAATGACAAGAGAACAACAGGAGGAGAGTTCTCGCTGAGGGGGGATCGCAGAACAGGATGAGGAGAGGGAGAGAGAAAGAGACGGGAAAGGACAGGGAGACAAGAGAGACGCCCATCTGTTTAATATCTCTATCTTTTGTCCCCTGCATATCTGCCGTTGTCTTGTGTGAAAACCAAAGAGGCTCTGTCAAAACAAAAGCACGGGAGAGCTACCTCGAGCAAACAACGACACGTTCCTGTGAAATCTCATGGCCAGAGGAGGACCTGTGTAAAGAAGCCCCGAGCATGCAGGGCCTTCCTCCTGGGAGAGCCAAGGGATCAAACGGCAAGGGCTCTGTGTGTGTTTTTGTGTGTGAGCATGTGTGCGCATGCTGGGGGGGGGGGGGGGCA
>OMLF01057059.1:9806-19957 GCA_900302615.1 Holocentrus rufus | reverse complement strand
AGCGGTGTTCTGTCTTTCATCCAGTCTACTACACGTCGGGCCTACCAGCAGGTCCTGGAGGTCCTGGATGAGAACCATCGCAGGTGACCTGCCAATCACCCATCCTTTTAGGGCCTTGGTATCAGTGCTTCCTCTCTTTTCACACCATGTAGAGATATAAGAGCAGTAGGCGTTTTCTGCAGACCTCTGTCTTGCATCAGATCAGTTTCCAACAATCTGTCAAATGAACAGTTATTTTTTAAACCTGAAAGAGCTTTGGTTTACTGAACATTGCTCACGAAATGTGAAACAGACTGCAGCAGCTGTCTTTTTTGGTTTCTCATTGACTCATACATTGACTCGCTGCTCTCCTGTAGAAACAGTAATTAGAGAGAAGACCTTTTTCTTTGACTCTACTGGTTCATTCAAGTTTCTGAAATGTTCTAAGGTATATTGAAAGCTTGTGATGTTTGGTGGACCCAATTATTAGATTCCAAGGAAGTTATGTGAAGCAGATCGCAGTATGACTGCTGGATTGCCAAATGTGTATTTCTAACTTTCAGTAACACGATTAATACAGCATGTGCATTATTGCAAGCAAAATGTATATGTACCAGCATTACACGTGATGTAGTTTATAAGTAGGTTCTGAAGATTTGCAGTAAGGTATCCTCACGTTAATGAAGTTCACTCATCTAGTGACCAGTAATTGGACCAAAAAATGCACCAGGACCAATCAAACAGATTATACTGAAATTTTAGATGAGATGAAAGTTTGATGATTTGCTTTGAGAAATTGCATTGATGCATGATAGAAATGGAACAGATGCAGTGACCCAACAGCAACAGGAATCACAGTCCCAGTGAATTTAATTAGCACGTCCAAGTGCTTGTCCCATGGCACTCCTTTGAGCTATCAGCTTGCTGAGAGCTTCACTAAACCTTCCACATTCTTAGCCTCACTTCTTGTAGCACTGAGAGAGTCGATGATAGTTTGTGAATGTCACGCTACTGAATTTTCTTGTCCATTTTGGCAGGACAGAATAAAAAAAATGATTAAACAGCATGCCAACTTTATTAACAAAGCATTTTGTGTTTACAAAGCTTCACATCTAGAATAATAACTGTATAAAGTTATTACAACTGGGAAAGCATTGTTCTAATAAAATGCCTGTTCTCTTACTTGAACTTAAACTATGCAAACATCCAGTACTACTGCACCTACGATCACATTTTGGCTTTGTCCTTAGCGAATTTTGCTTATTTTATTGAATGAGCAATAAAGCATTTTCAAAGAAGGGGAAAAGAACTGGGCAGCTAACAGGAGTGGTGGCTGTGTTTGCTGAGGAGCTTACCACAGACTAGATAAAAAAAAAAAATAATTATTTAATAATAAGTAAAGTAAATAAATAGTAAATAGTTACAATTTCTAGTTATAGTTGTAGATGTAAATTGGCCTTTGGAGTACTGGTTTCAGACAAGTCTTAAGGTGTATTGAATGGGAGATGCAAGTTGTGTCTGCATGGTTGCAACACTGTACCATGTATGTTGCTCTATCTCTCTTGTTTTTCCTTTCTCCCATCCCTGTTTTTCCCCACCTCTTTAGCAAACCATCACTGCGAGGGGGGTCGGCTTCAAGCTCCAACCCCCTGCATGAATCCAGGTAACTCCACCTGGTACTCAGAGACTCCATTCTGTTCCTGTCTTGGTTTTCCCCCCTCCTTTCCTACTTCTCATTCTCATTTCAGACCGAAAAATATGATTAATTAACTCTTGGTGACAAAAAAAACCCAACCAAACAAAAAAACGTTACATATGTCACTGTTACATTACACATTGTGCAAAGTAGATGTGCAAACTAAAAGAATTCTTTGCTCAAAATGAATCTTTTTCTTTTCAAGGCTTGCGTTATCGACCCTTGACACCACTCTGGACGGAGGACCTGATGACATGACTGTGGTTGATGCAGCAACACTCCGGCGTCAGGTTGGTTCTTCACAAATACATCAACTCTGTCTGACAGAGTGAGTATTAATCTGGAATGCTTTGTGACTGAGAAAGGATTGATTGATTAATTGATTTCCTGTTTCTTAATAGCTCATCAAGTTGAACCGGAGACTCCAGCTCTTGGAGGAGGAGAACAAGGAGCGAGCAAAGCGTGAGATGATCCTGTACTCTGTCACTGTAGCTTTCTGGCTCATCAACAGCTGGGTGTGGTTCCGCCGCTAAAGCCTATTCTTTATTTCTGCAAACCACCATGAGAGGAGAATGTACTCTCTCTTATTTTGTGTGTCAAATGTTAGCTAAATCTACTTGCTGCACTCAGTCCTTGTACAGGCAAGACCGTGGCACGTGTGCGCAGGGCCTGTTGCACACAGGGGCGATTTGATTTTGATTGCATTTATTTAATACATGTACATTTTTTATTTTTTTACAATTCTGTATTATTTGAGCCATTCTGTTTTCTTATATTTTGTTTTAATGACAGATCGGTGATGCTAAGCATGACTTGCTGTAAATATTTTCCATGCCACTCTGGCCTGTGGTAATTATTCCTCCAGAGATACCTGAGTGTATCAAAGTAGGAAAATGGAGCAACAATGTAGAGGTGGGCTTAATGTTGCATATTTATTGGGAGGAGAATAATATGTGGCTTAAGTTGAGGAATATAATGGTATGTTGTAAAATAATCACAAAGACATCTTGTCCTGTATTTTTATTGATATCTCAAAACAAACATCACTATATCAGTTTGTCATTCTTTTGTTGTGTAATAGAAGAAATAAATATCTGTCATGCCTCAGCATGACATTCTCCTGAAATGGAACATTCTTCGGGTCTCCTGGTCACAATGTACCTGCCTAATGCTGATAACCATATATTTCATTTTAATAAATGCCTACTACCATTGCTCCATGTCTTTTTTCTTCTATGCATGGAAATACAATTCTATAAGTGTAGCTAGTGTGCACACTACCCATGTCTCAAAATAACCCATAATATATCCACTGTTATTCACATACAGTGTCAGACTACTGCATGAGGGACCAAGTGCACCAGACAGGAAATAGACATTCACTACTCTTTAAGGACTCTGAAAAAAATATTCCTTGACCAGATACAATGAAGTAAGGATTTATTGATTTTGTTCTCACACACTCTTGTTTCATACAAACCATTAACACTAGTATAGATGAAAAAAGACAGTTGCTGTCAAATTTTTTAACAAAATTTAAGATTAAAGTAAAACCTACACCAAAACCATATGAGATTAGACTACATATTTGTTTGCAGTTAAACAAGTCCTGAAAGCTGCCCCTTCATTGGGGTGCTGGTATTGTATCATTACTTTAAAGACATCTTGCAAAAATGCTCAGTCTCAGAAATCATCAGTCCAGTTCCTCTATCAAGCAGCGTGGTGGACAGGAGACTTGGTTTGTTTTGGGCTTAACCTGTGGCTCAAAAATCTGTGGCTCAAGAGCATCCCAAGTTTGTGGATCTGCCAATGGTGAGGACTTGTTAGAAGCTCCAGTTGATGTGTTGCAGTCACTCTTACAGAATAATGAACTTGTGTGTGTACCCAGTGTAGCTGCGGTCTCACTCCGATGCCTTATTGGTTCATCCTCATCACTGTCACCTGATATGATCTCTATTTTTGGCCTGGATACTTGCTGAGAAAAGAAGACTGCTGTACTGTCTGGATCTTCGGTGTCTACATCTTCCAGGTCAGGCAGATCGTCAATACACAGTGAGCGATTTGGTGGGAGGTGAATGGTCTCCAGGAGCTCATCTTCCTCCAGCTCTGTCACCAGGGGCCCAGGACCATGCGCTGTGATCACTTCATCTTGTTCAGAAGACGTCATGATCAGACAAGACTGTTTGCTCTCATACTGCTCACTCTCCAGCTTTGCTTTGCTTGCCTGTCCCATGTCTGCTTGATTTCTCACAAGCAGGTCTCTGCATGACTGCTCTGTCCCCGACTGTTGGGTAAATTGAAGTTGCTCTCTCTCTAACATCTCTGTTGCTATGCTCTCTCCCTCTCTCTGGTCTGTGTCCACTGCCTCCTTCTCTTCTCTCACAGACTCTGGTTGCTTCTGTTCATCATTCTCTAGCTGATTTTTCGCAGACCCCTGACCCGACTCTTCTCCTCCTCCATGTTCACTGTCTAGCTTGTCTTCACCTGGAGCCTCTGTTGACCTTCCCTGTTTCTGCAGGAACTCCTCGTGGGCATCCAGGCTGTCCTGCACAAAAGCCTGGATCTTCTCCTCCTGTAATGAGCTTAAAGGTTCTGTCTGGTTCTTCTCAAGAGGACTCTGGATCTCTGGAGCAGCGGATGCATCAGTCTCCCCTGGAATAAAACATACAGTAACATTTCAAAGATGCAAATCCACATTTACTGTGCATCAAGGGTGTGTGTAAATGGAAGAGCTGAAAATTGCATTCACCCTTCTCCTGCAGCTCTCGAAGGCGCTGTCTCTCCAGGGCTTTATCTCGGATCGCTGCCAAGCCATACACACTGTCCAGAATTTTCTTCCTCTCTCGGGTTTCCCATAACTCCCTTTCTTTGCGCTCCCCTTCAAGCCCTCCCACTGCCCATGCTTCTGCACATGCTCTATCCTTGGGGAACACGGGTCGATCATCAAGGTAGGTCAGCTGTTTGAGACGTACAATCATGGTTCTCCTGTAGTTTGGAATTTTTTTCACCACTTCATTCCCCATTAGATTTAGCACTCTCAATTGCGGCATGCTCTCAAGCACAAGAAGGATGTCTGGATCGTTTAACAAGTTGTGGGACATGTCCAGGACACTGATTGAGAGGCACTGACTCAGGTGCTCTATGTCCCCCACTGTTTCCAGCTTGTTATGGGCAATCTGCAAAGTGCTCAGCTCAGGAAGGCAGGAGATGTTGGAGATGGTGCGTATGTAGTTGTTGGAGACGTTCAGAGTGCTGAGCTTGCTTAGAGGTTCAAGGTTTTCAAGCTTGTATATGAGGTTTTGGTGTAGGAGCAAACATCGCAGCTCAGTCTGGGCTTGCAGGTTCTCAATGCGTGTCAGCCCATTGCTCTCCAGCCAAAGACATTTCAGGCCAGTGTACTCCTCTAAGTTCTCTATGGTGGAGAAACCTTTGAAATGCAAATACAAGGTGTCATTCAGGCAAGGTGTTATGTACAGGTTGTTTTCTTTGCAGTGGTCTTTCAGGAATTTTTTGGTCATCCTTGGCCCTGATTGTTTATCCTTTTTATCTTGGAATGGGGATTGCAGGGGCTTTTCACTTTTCATATTTTCTTGATACTCATCCTTGTTGACTCCTGCCTTTGTCGAGGAGGTGCAGTTCTTTGTGACATCAACTCCATCTTGATCTTTGATTGAAATACCAATTAAGTCAGTATTTCCAGCTTCCACATGAGTTGCTTTCACCCCCTCGTCTCCCCTCGTTTCATGGACTCCAGCAGAAAGCATCGCCAGAAAAGTATCCAAAATTAGCAAAACGGGAAAAAAATGTCCGCCTTATTTATTTCCTAATTTATTTCGTAGATGTTTTGTTAGGGATAACAAGTTATTCAGTCCGATACGTGTCGTTCAACAGTCTGCAGTTAGCCAACGGTTTGGCTGTTTCCATGGCAACGCTTAGTCCTAACTTCCAGGCCGGAAGTGTTCTAATTTTTTGTTCCTTGTCGGAACATTTTCACTGTTACACTCGCTGCTGTCAGTGAGCCATCATGGCGTCCGGGTATATAATAAATCGTGTTGCGCTAACATCAGGAATTCACCTCCAGCGAGTTTGTAGAAATGTGTCATTCACACAGATTAGAGAGAAAAAGCGATGGATGAAGGCATATACATTTATCATGGCAAGGAAGCTAAAGCTCGAAGGACCTCCACCACCAACGCCACGGTAATGCTAAGTAACGTTAGCTAACACAAGGGGGTTAGAGAGCATCTCAAGGCCATTAACGTTAGTGATTTGTCTGTTGGAAGAAATAATACTTCCAGAGACAGTTAGTATGGTCATGCAAAAAAAAGCGATTTTTTTTTGCCTCTAACACTATTGGTCGCTGGTTAGTGAAAACGACCGCTTGTGCCCAATTGTGTGTACTACTAACCAGTAGCCAATATGAATTATGATAGTTTGTCAAATTTTCACTGTAAGCCTGTTTGGCATAACTGCGGGCTCCTTTCTTGGCTATTTACCTCGATCCTCCACTGTTCTGTTTTCCAGCTCTCAAAAGCCTAATTGGGATTACCATGCTGAGGTGAAGGCTTTCAACGCCCGTCTTCACGAGAACTTCTCCTTAGAGCTGCTGAAGACCGCTTTCGTCAATCCCTGTTACCTCAAGTCGGAGCAAGAGAGGAGACAGGGGTTAGGCATGAACTCTGAGACCACAGCTCTTGTTCTGAGAGATAATGGCCAACTGAGCTCGCAGGGTGCGGGTTTCACCAGGAGCTTCCTCACTGACTGGTGCACAGCCAGCTTCCCCAGCCTGCCCAGTGAGGGTGTAGCAGCTATTGTAGGGCACCTCAGCAGCTCAGCAGTTGTGTGCCATGTAGCAAAGAACCTCGGCATTGAAGATCTTACCATGAGTGCAGAGTTCCCCATCCCTGATGATGTGCTCCATTCAACATTTATGGCTGTGACTGCAGCGTTACAAGAGAGCAGTGGAGCAGAGCGAGCAGGATTTTTCCTCAGGGTAAGAGGCTTGCTGCACAGTACCTTGGGCCCTCAGTATTTAGATATTACTGATGTATGGGGTTGTGTAACAGAGCTCAAGAAAACACTATTCTTTGCTTTTGTGTCTGCCTTCTAGTTGGTTCTATTGTTTGTGCAACTAACACAAGTATGAAATTCGCAAAATTACCATCAGGAAGAAACAGTAATGCCTGTTAGCATGAGTGCTGAGGGATGACTCCTCTTTCCTTGTCTCTTTCTATTTCTTTATGTGTTCTCGCCCAGGACTTCCTGGTCACTCAGCTGATAGGGAAGGATCTTTTTGACATGTGGCCGGTGGTTGACCCAATGGGGCTTCTGGTTGAGGAACTTAAACAGCAAAACCTTGCTCCTCCAGAACCCCGTCTCATCAGGGCAGCTGGGGCCAGTACTGTTCTCCCACTCTACTTTGTTGGCCTGTACAGGTATGTAAAACATACATAATTTGGCAGATGCCTCTATTTAAATTAGTCAGTCATGTTACGAATGCTTCTCGACATTTTACAAAATGAAATAATGCATGACTGTGTCTGTAACATGTTTGACAAATGTAAATCATTTATGATACACCTGATTATAGTGTTTGTCTTCATGTGTATGTGTGCCTGTTTACCTTATGGTGTGCTTTGCTGTCTCTATTTGTGGATTCAGCGATAAAAAGCTTCTGGCTCAAGGTCCAGGAGAGACCCTCCAAGCTGCAGAAGAAGAAGCGGCTCGCGTGGCTTTGCGGAAACTCTATGGCTTCACTGAGAGCCGCAGACCCACTGACTTCTCCCCACAACAGCAGCATCAGCACCAACTCCTTCAATCCATGAGCAGCGCCTAATGAACACACAGCTCCTGTCCAGCAGTTGAGAGACATTTGAAGGGGGTGCGAGTGGGGGAGCGGCATGTAACCACCTTGTTCATGCAAAATATGAGACACATCTCCCTTGTTTAGGGAAAGTGAAGGAAATCAAGGTCACCATCTCTATTGTTAAACTTAACAAATAAGACTGTCCAACATGGCACTTGTTGGGTCTGATCAGTGCTTCCTAAGGATTTTAATGTCCTTTGACCTAGAAAGAGGGGGGGGACCTTAATTGTCCAGATAAAAAGTATGTCATTTTTTGTTTGTTTTTCATAATAAAATATATATGCTCCAAAACCCATTTTGCCTTTCTTTATTTACAGGCAGAAATCAAATGCATACATTTTAACAGAAATTTGACAATATACTAACATGCTCAGGAGTAAAACAGTCACCACTTGTCCTGTGGTTTACCTCACATCATCGTTCCATGTTGGAAAATATCCGTGGCAAATATGTTATCCACTGTTCCTTGTAAATAACAGAAATGCCATTTGGCATGCTAGGCATTCTGTTTTGTTTTTTTGTTGATCTATAATAAAGCACTCGCATCCATCCAGAATTTGAATGCTATGTAGCTCTTTGTTTCGTGGCTCTTCTTAATGTCATTAAATCTCTTATTTTGTAGATTATCCCACATGCGCTCGTCTCATCACAGCCACATTATAACAGAGAAAAGGAATGCTTCAAGTTTTAAATGAGGTTACTGAAATTTCTCACTTAAAACATCTTGAGTTGCTATCAAGATATTTCCCCGATTTTTCATGCTACAGAGGTTTGATCTGTAGTCTCCTTTTAGAACTCTAATTTTGTCATGCATGCTAAAATGTCTTCTAATAAAGTCTACCAGACGTCAATGCGAGAGCACTAGACAAAAATTAAACAAGTAGTTCACTCATAGGTGATACTCGAAGTCCAGTCCCTGGGGTACACTTTCATTCATTTGCTCTTCCTGATTATTCAATACGCACTGTTTGCATGAATCATTTAGATGTTTGTGCAAGTAACTTATCATTAACATTACGCAAAGCATTAAACATTAACATTAAATGTAACACGACACTCCATTTTCTAACCTTGAACCCCTACAACAAGATTGATATAAAGTACTGCTGCAATGAAGGCGCTGTGTCACTGGGTGGTGCTAGTTTGCCGACGAAAGCTCAGCAGCGGGCAGTCCGTGACATCCCCACCCCTTCCCCGGCCTTGGCTGTGACTAAAGATCATTTAACAAACAAGAGACTAATCTGTCTTTTCCTGCTTGCGGACCCCACTGTCCACCAGACCGGAAATCACATCAGATGCGCACAAAGTCTGTGTAAAATTAAAACGATAATGGCAAGTGATGGAGCATGATAATGAGAATAGGAACCAATAAGTACTGTGCATATTCATACTGCTACAATTTATCATCACACTACGCATGCACGAATCAGAAACAACGGCTTAACATTTTTGCTTTGTTAATTTGTAGGTATCTCTAGCCCACAAAGCCATTAGTACCTTGCTGAAGCCTTAAACATTCCCCTGTTTGGAAAAATTAAATCCTCCTTTCATAGTGGGCAAAAAGCTAAAACCTATATTTGACCCATATTGGACCTCACATTGGGTCTCGGCCAAATAGAAACGATCCAGTCCGTGTAGCGGGAATTAAGCGAAGACGGAAGTACGTAGAAGAAAAGCTCTTGGTTTGTCTGGAAACCTTCCGATACAACGCCTCAAACTCCTTGTTCTAGGAGACGCGAGGCCGCCCTGACAGCAGAACTACCTACCTTTCTCCTTACACTGTTTTGAACGAGTCGGCAACCGTTAACTAAAAAGATCTTTTGTTTTCATCTTAACCGACTCCCTAATATTCCTTGTTCTTATTTTAATTATCTTGTGTGTACCTTACCATGGCGGCGAGTGCGAAACGAAAGCAAGAGGAGAAACACCTGAAGATGCTCAGAGAAATGACGAGTTTGCCTCCCAACAGAAAGTGCTTTGACTGTGATCAGCGCGGCCCAACCTATGCCAACATGACAGTGGGCTCATTCGTCTGCACCTCCTGCTCTGGCATTCTGTGAGTTGTTCAGTGACCTTAGCAAGACATGGCGCACACATAGCGTTAACGTTTTGTTATCCCTTTAGCTACATACGGCAACCTTAACGTTCGCTAGCTAGTGTATTTGAATGGCGTTAGCTAACGTTACTTAGGTTATCTAGCGTTAGTAGTGTGACTAGCGAGTTAGCTTCCCTCGACATTGTCTTGCTGTATTGGGTGGGGTAGTTAGGGGTGTACGTTAGGTATTTAGCACGCCAAGCTAGCAGCCACCCCGAAATGCTATCTAACTTTAGCCTGAAAATGCTAGCCAGTGGAACTTATTTGACACTTGTAAGCTAGGTCTGCCAAGGTTTGTAAGATAAGCCATATATCTACAAATGGTACTAGATGCTGGTAACGTTAGGTAGTACCACCTTGCAGTAGATTTGGTTTTGGAGTTGCACCTCGAGCACAAGCACGCCCGCAAACACACACACACACACACACACACACACACACACACACACACACACACAGAATGTTAGATTTGTGCAGGTGATGCTTCAGCACTCTGAGCACATCATACAACTATC
>OMLF01057054.1:69302-83446 GCA_900302615.1 Holocentrus rufus | reverse complement strand
CTCCGACATCATCTCCCCGCCTCTGCAAATTTTCTCTCTCTTTCTCTCCCTCTATCTCCCTCTTTATCTCTCTTCTCACTCTCCACCTCTCACATCCTGTCGCCCCCCACCCCACAGATCAGTCAGGAGCACCAGAATCGTGTGTTGGAGTTTATCCAGAGTGGCATCAGTGAAGGAGCCAAGCTGGAGTGTGGCGGCAAAGCTCTGGGCTTGAAAGGGTTCTTCATCGAGCCCACTGTCTTCTCCAATGTGAGGGATGACATGCGCATCGCCAGAGAGGAGGTATAAGAATAAGGCGTGACTAATGCCCATATGCATGTATGAAATGACTATGATTTTTTTTTTGCCTAAAAATGTAATGCAATATGATTGGTTTGCCCCTTCACGCCCTCTTATAATAATAACATGGAATGTAAAGTTTGTAACCACCCTGTATGTTTTGTTTATTTACAGATTTTTGGACCAGTGCAGCAGATCATGAAGTTCAAAACTATCGAGGAGGTGATTGAAAGAGCCAACAACACAGATTACGGCTTGGTTGGTGCTGTTTTCACCAATGACATCAACAAAGCCATGACCATATCCACAGCCATGCAGGCTGGCACTGTGTGGTAAGTTTTACCTGCTGCCGTCTGAACCTGCAATTTGTAGTGTTGTGCATGTTGGCTTAGATAATAAACTGCCTTTGTGCCTGCTCATCCACTTTTTGTCCTCAACATTCAAGATATAGATATCCATCCAGAGAAGCAATGTGCCAAACATTGCAAGAATAAAATGAAAACAAGATAGGAAAAGGCCATAAAACAACCTTATTTTTAGCCAGACATTAGGAGTGTTTTAAACATCATAGGGAAATCACAGATAACTGCTTTCTACCATCCTAGTTGCACTTTTATCAAAATCCCACTTCTCTTTCTGTGGAAAAGTGTTGCTTCCTTCTTTGAAAAGGATCAAAGCTCTTTTGTTAGGTGCCATTCTTCCCCATTCCCAATAATTTTCTATGAGCACTAATAACAATCACAGTTCCCCTTCCTCAGAATGCAGCGAGAATTTTAGGAACGACCCCAGAAATGTCTCTTTAGGGTCACTTTGCCACCTGATGTTATGGATATGATTTATTTTCAAATCTTCAGAATCTGGCGATGTCTTTCAAAGGATTCCCCTTAGCCCTTTGTTTAATATCCAGTCATAAATATTCATCTCCTGATTAGACCTCTCCTTGTTGGCTTGAACATGTTCACAGCCCCTACAACCCGTCCCAGACTGGTTTAACCTCACCAAGTTCTCCCATCGCTACTCCTCTACTCTGTCCCATTATCTGGCCCCAAATAGCCACATGTTTATTTATTTATTTTATGTAACCTTTATTTAACCACGAAGACCTCACTGAGATAAAAAAAAAAAACAAAAAAAACAAAAAAAACTTTTGTACACAGTTTCAGTCCTTGGTGTCTGTCCGTGCGAGTACAGAGGGAGTTGTATCATCAGTTCCAGAGAATTTCAAATAGGCCAACAGGTCAGATGTCTCTTATGCTGCCTGATGACATATTTTAAGATCAACAACCCGCACGAGAGCTCTGTTGCTTAACATCACCTTTAATTTTCTGTGGAAAATGATAGCATATGTCAATGCTGTATTAATTTACCGTCACTGATATCTGAATTCATTCCTCTAACCTCCCCTTAGGAGAAATAAAGAGATGCACATGAGATCTTTCAACAAATTGAAAGAACCGCTTGGGACAAATCAGAAAAGCATGATATCTCATTTGCAGATGGCAACACTCACAGACTGCTGATAGATTTCTGAGATCTTTCTCCTTAATGAGCCGTTACAGACCAGATAACAGAATGAGAACATTTCAGACATGTGGAAAAAATAAATTTAAAAAAGAGGGAGAAGCTTGATAAACCAGAATGACACAGTCCAAAGCTTGTTTCCCAGGAGCACAAGAATGAGAAAAGATAAATGGTTGATGCTGATTTTCAATAAAACTCATCTATGTGAAGGAGAATAAATGAGAGGAAGAGGAGATCTTACTTAAGATCTTAATTCCCAGCTTACCTCTGGGAATTAACTAAGACTATTTTTACATTAATCTTATTGGATGCAGCTTTAATGCCACTGCTTTTAACAAAATTGTCATACAACATTACCAAGTAACTAAACAAACCGCATGAGTCGAATGCAAAAGAACGATGTATGTTTTGTGTATTTCCCAGGATAAACTGCTTCAATGCCCTGAGCACACAGTGTCCATTTGGGGGATATAAAATGTCTGGCAATGGACGTGAATTGTGAGTATGACTTTTGGTCGCTGGCCCACAGAATATACACAGCGAACCAAGATATCACTAAAATTGACTGCATGCCTTGAAACCGCACTTGCCAGAATTGCTTAATATAAATCTGCATGCAACAGGATACCACAGGGTTTCTGCACCAGGAGTCTGCAGCAGTATAAACACTATATTTCAAAGGTGCTGCTGAAACGGAGCCTTACCTAAAACGAGCTGCATTGTGACCGTCTTTTGTTTTCCCAGGGGGGAAAGTGGCTTGAGGGAGTACTCAGAGGTGAAGACCATCACGATGAAGGTGGTGGCCAAGAACTCTTAAGGCAGCCACTGCTTTTGAGAGGAGGTAGTGACGTCCTCATCACTGACCCGCCCCCTTGGCCGGTCCGTCCATGGTGGGAAACCACATTAACCATCCCGACTAGTCATCTCCATGGGTAACTACAGGCTGTGACCACTCGCTGCCCCCCAGTCCCTCCATCAACACCACCTCGCTTGCTACGGACAGTCAGCTAATCCCTGTCCGGCTGTCTCCACCTACTCTGAAATCGCAGACTGTCTCCGGTCTAATCGACAACCACTGAACCACCCCCCATACGCCTCCTCCACTAACTACACTAAAGCACTCAAAGAGACGATGGGGGAGGCCGCTCCGACTACGAACCCCAATAAGAACCGCCACCATACCGCGACCCACACCCCCGATGCTGGATGCTCAGAGACTAAATCACTGCACTTCCATTCAACCCTACGCTAGCAACTTGTCACGTGCTGGGAGGCAGTATGGTTTTGTTGTACTGTGCGATATCAAAACCTCATACTAAATTGTGTGTATCATTGTTTTGATTCACCTGCTAGAAGTTATGCAAGCATGTCAGCTCATCCAAGACCACTGAAGTTGTCAGTCTCAGATATGAATGGACGAGTCCATTTGAAACGTTAATTCAGAATTAAAATTGATTTCTAATTGTCTTTGTTTATATTTTAGCTTTTATGACTTAACACTGTATGTCAACCTTTGACTGATGTAAACATGAAAACAAGATTTTAACCTCTTAAAAGCATTTTACTCTTGCCTGCTAAAAGAGGAGTAGATGTATTTTAAACCTTATGTAACAGAACTTCATCGATGTCCATGTATGTTCATGTTTATACAATCATATGCTATAAAATTATAAGAGCTAAAAATGCCCATAGTTTTTTTCAGTAAAAACTTTTTTCCTGTAAAACCTTTCCAGTGTGTGTTCACTAAGTTATCGTAGGATGCAGAAGGTTTGTGATAATGCCGTGTTATCAGTTTCCGGGCTTTTCTCAAGAGGTCACGACATTTGCAGTTTCTGGCTCCAGATTTGAATGTGTTGGGAAGCACATGGTGAGGGCCGCGGGGGCCACGTCTCATTTCATGTTAATTATCAGCCGGGTGATAAGAGCTCTGCTGCTGAACTCCACAGGGTCAAACACAACTGTTACTTAATTATGTGTATTAGAAAATACTGGAATTGATGTATTTGAGGTATTCGCAAATAAATTGGCCCAAACAGACCATTTAACTAAACAATTTCAAATACATGTATTTGAATTGTTGAGTATTTCAAGTACTCAGTTGCAGCAGTAGTTATACTATCTCATATGCTTCCATGTAGTTCAGTGTCCAAGAGCAACATGTTTCTCAATGTGTCGGCTCCACCTACTGGGCAGGTAGGGTCATGACCTCCTGCTGATCAGACACACCTCACCTTGAGCTGTTATGTAAAATTACAGCCCAAGTTCACCTGTGTGGCATGTTGTCATGTGTATGATAGTGGGCTTAAGGTCTTACTCAGACTGAGTATCCCTGTGGCCAAGAATAAAATAACTAATAGAATATTTCTTTCCTCCGGTGGTGTTGAACCCACAGATAGAGCACACTGCTCCCAAAAAAAAAGAAAAAAAAGAAAAAAATCCAACATAAAAATGTACTAATAATCCTGTGCTAGTTTGCACAGATAGCAAAAACCAAAAGTGACTGCAATGCCACAGTAACCCATTTTAATTTAGGAGAAAACCAGGCATCTTAAAGCTGCAATGTGCAACTTTTCCTCATTAAAATAACAAAAATATGACCTACAAAACATCATCAGTCTGTGTCTGTTTGTGACACTGTGTGTACAAACCTAAATCCCCTGGTGTCTCAGTGATGTTCAGGATGTTTTGAGTCGTGTACCATTTGTTGTGTGTGTGTGTCATCACAGCTGGTTGTGGCTCATGACAGTGGAAACCATTAGAAACTGTTAGAAAGAGAAAACAGTGAAGCTAAAAATGTGGCAGAAAAGACATGTTCAAAAACATGACGAAACATAAGCAGTTTTTTTTAGTTGCAAATTGCAAATCTTAAACAGCTGTGTTGGCTTTACAGATGCCAGTTACCTCAGCCTTCAGTTAGATGCACACAGCTCTTCAAAATGAGTGGCAAGTGTCGGGACGGGAGCGAGACCAGCAAGGAGGAGGGACGGGACTGGCAAGCCTCAAGACTTATTGTCACTTTAACTGGGACAAATTTACAAATTTAATTTACTGGAAGTACAAATTTACACGGTTCATCTAACCAAGCTGTGACATTTACTTGTATAAATGTCAGAATATTCTCCTTCAACATCAGTTTAGACCCTGAGTCCAGTGAGTTCATTCAGTAAATGTTGCAAAATGAAATGAGTGAGAGTCGTATGGCAGTGACTCCAATATAAAAGATAAAAGCATGAACAAAAAGTGGTGAATTCATTTCCAATCTTTTGATGAGTTTTTGGAAATGAGTCAATACCTGGATTCAACTGTGGTATTAGCTGTGTATTAAAAGTTTAAATGCAAATAAGAATGCAATTTAAAATGAAAAATATTTGAAAGTCACAAAATATTTTAAAGACCTATTTGATGCAGGTCTGCTGCTTCATAGTGAAAAACGTCTTTGCCTCTCTCTCTCTCTCTCTCTCTCTCTCTCTCTCTCTCACACACACACACACACACACACACACACACACACACACACACACACACAAATGCACACAGGCATGCACTCACTGACACACACACTGGTGACGAGAATAACAGTGTGTTATCTTGTCGGGGGACAACTAAACTGCAGAGGCAACAGCCAAACTGTTGTGACAATTATTTGTTTAGAACTGAGACTAACAGACTCAGCACTTCAAACACAGTCACAGTCCTGTTCTGCAGTATTTTGTATAAAAATATCATTCAGGACATCGGCACCGGTTAATGCATATTACTGTAAGGGAAACCTCATAGCGTTGCTCCCTCACGAGAACCTTAACTAATGTGATTTGCTGTTTGAACACACACGTACAGCTCACACAATTAGCTCCACTCAGTGTCATCTTGGATGAACCAAACCCTAATGTCTAATGATAAAAGACAGAGGTGAGGACAAGATCCCAATGAGAAGGGATAAAGAAAACAGAAATCTGAGTCCTGTTGGTGGGGAGGGACTGTGCAGATGTGAGCACCCCTCACTGGAGCCTTCCCTTGGCAATTGTTATTTGAATTATCAGCGTGGATTTTCCCACAATTCCCCTCCCTGTTGGTATCTGCGGCCTTTCCAAGAGGAAGATGAAAAAGTGATCGCCTTATTGCAGCACTCTGTTAACACAACAGGGACTGTCAGGGCAAACTATGGACACACACTCTCAAGTGAGAAAGTCCATCTGCAAACCTTTATCTGTCCTCCGGCTGGAGAACCCGGCTGAGGAACCCTTATGGCAAAGCTCCGTGGTTCTTTAAAGATCTCGCAGTCTTCGAATGCCTTAAGAGAACTACATTGCAAAAGAAAATTCCTCATTCCTCATTCAAAAACATCCCTTGCTGCTATGGATATTTATAGCTGTTCATTTGGATTTTATAACAGGGACTTTTCTTTTCATCGCTATGAATCACGCAGCATAGAAACTGCTGACACAAACTGGAATAACAACAGTAGTGGAGTTTGCATCATATCGTTTTTTTTTTTTAAATCCTTGTTTTGATAATCCCAATAAACAGAACACTTTCCATCATATTTTCCACAGCTTTCTTATAATTAATTCATCATGGAGGCCACAGCATCACACATTAGAATGATTTAGACTCGCTAAAATAATACAAGACAGGCCGAGGTCAAAAGAACAGAATATTTTGATCAGCCTCTCTGGATTAATCTTTCAGTAAATAGTTGGTTTTGGTGTTTCTTTCTTTTTTTAAACATCATCAGGAGCTTTCCCTGAGGTTTTTGAAGCAACAGCACATCTCCAGGAGAAAAAAAAAAAAAAGCAGCACCATGACCGCCTAACTGAGAACCCTTTTGGAAGCCTTATTTTTTTAGTGTGCACAAGCATAACCCCACAGTTAAGGACATCAGCCTGGAAACAGACCACACACTGACAGGGACATTCACCCTTTGTCCAGATGGACCCTTATCCTTCAAAAGCCATGTTTATAGCTTCAGTTAATATTCCAGCAAGATAGCAGTGCTTTTCTTATTATCTGGTTTTTTCATCCTCTTTTCTCACACGAGTTTGCAAACCAAACATCGATGTGTTTCTGTGTCTGGACGATCATGATCACTGCCCTCTGCTCCTCTTCATTTGTCACTCGAGGGATTTTTTTTTTCCTTTTGTTTAATTTTGGCTGGTATGCAGAACCAAATTTTAGTGAGATGTATTGCATTGCTGCGCTGTGTGTGTCTCTGTGTGTGTTTGCATTAGAGGTCTGATCCGTCTCACTGAAATGTTGTGCAACAGTTTCTGTACATACCTATCATTCCAGTGTAGTGTGAGTCAAGGCTCATTGAGCGATCAGTACATGAGAGCAGAGACTCCTCCACAAAGTGATGCGGTGACAAGCGAACGCTTTCACAAACACGAAGATGAAATGAAACGTTGGAATAGCAGAAAACAAGGGTGTGCTGTATTTTCAAATCAGTGAATGTGCAGCATGCAGTGAAAGAAAGTTTTTTTATGCACTATTAGAAGGGCTAGAAGCTCTGAACAATGTGATAGTTTAGTAGTTTTGAAGCCTAGAAAAGCAATGCAACCAAGCTGAGAGCTGGAATTTGAAAAAGGATTGGAGGCTCATGCAAACATGAGTGAGCAGTGAGTTTCAGAAAAAAAAGAATATGAACACACAGAACAAGGCTTCTTAAAAATGTTTGTGGAATATGAATTTTGTTGTTCAAAATATCAGTTTGAAAAATGAACATGATGATACACCTAAAAAACAACGTTACAGTGATAACATGCAACACTGACTCTAATAATTTGATGGCAGCTCTATCACCACAGTACCTACTCTGTGTTTCATAATGATTTTTTTTCTTCTTCTTCTTCTTCTTCTTCTTTTTTTCAACACTGTGCTCTTGAATAGACTGTAGAGACCGTTCATTGTTTTATTGTTCTTCAGGCTTGAAATCCCCTCTACTCATGCTTTGTGTCAGCAGTCAAGCTGCCATTTGACTTTATATCAGATCTTCAGATATTTTCAAAGAAAAGCTCATGCCTTAAAAGTGCACTATGCAAAATTGCTGAGGGTTGATTTAACTGAGGCCCCTTAAGACTCAAATGACAAAAAAATGGGAAAAGCACATAATCTATTAGTAAGTCTGGAAGATGAGAACCATGTAGACCCAACCATAAGTTGTCATGTTTATTGCACTTTTTTCTCAATTGTTGCTAAACATCCTCACTTAAATCGACCAATACGTTGTGCACTTTTATTGTACGATAGTGATAGTCTGCTATTTATAATCAACCTTCCTGCATCTATGTTCAGTTCTGTTATTGGGCAGTGAAAGACAGATTATATCCTGTTTAAGCAGGAAAGAATAAGCCCTCTATTAACTCTGTACTGTATTTTTAATTTCACCGTGCTTCCTGAATGGACAAAATAAAGACTGCCCTTTGCCTGCACTTTCTCTATTGTCCGTGTTCCCATGTTTGCAGGTGTAGCCAACAAAAGCGTCATAATAATGATAAGACTATTGTTAAAAAAGGTACTGACTGGTAGTAACAACCTTACAAATATAATAGGACAGTGATCTCCTGTCATGAGTAGATCTATATGATTAATAAGTCGCTAACACCTCAAGTTTAATTTATCACATAAAACATATTTTGCATTAAGAAGTGATATCCTTAAAGACTGGTCAAGTCGTTATGGGATATATAATGTATTGGATGATTTTAGCGGTGTCTTGGAATTACTCCAAGGTTAAGTGGTAATCCCATATCCATCAACACTTGAATCCCAATACAAATGACCTGGACTATGTATTTATTGGAAGGAGCACTTATGGAGCTTGATAAGTATCATTCACTAACCATTACCCTATGCTCAGAAAAATGATCTATGAGAGCCATTTGCATGCTAATCTCTCCATCTGCTCAATAGTCTTAAGGGTTCAATTTTGCAGCACAATTTCTTAGATTCAACCAGTGAGCTATAACTTCCTTAAGAATAAAATTACTGAAATGATCTATCGGTTTTCCATGGTGTGCCAAATACGTTCTGGGACTAATGAAATGACTCATTTGTACCATAAGGACTTAAATGAGATGGTGACATTGCAGCTTTGAATGTCATCATAAAATTTGTGCTTGACATGTCTATTGCCAAGCTTGAGTAGTGCTTTCCCCTGCACAATGGGGGCAGAGAGGTAGGAGATGACACCTATCAGACTGACCCCAGTAGAGGGTTTTAATACTTCCCTCCTCAAGGGGGAGACACCAGTTCCTGGACACCTTCAAATTCTGTGGCACTTCAAATTATTTCGGTCAAAAATGGATGTCTGGCTCAATTGAAAGGCTGTTCCTCAAATTATTAAATGGGTAAATAAGAGGAAGGCGTTTAAAATCAAACCCCTCACATTCTGTTTTGCATCATCGTGAATTATTTCACATCAAAGACAAAATTATTTATGCAAGCCTGTCCTGAAAATCAAAAGGTTTCATTTGGGCATGGCGCCGATTCGGTCGAGACAGACCTCAAAAAGGAGATCTGTCCTGACTGTGATTTCCAGAATGATGTCAGTGTAATGATTATCATGTGCACAGTGGCTAATGACGTTAAAATAGTTTCCATCCCTACATACAGTACATACACTCCCCTGTATGATTCAAAGAAGGAAATACTGATGAATATGATGTAGCCTGCTAATCATCTCTTTCTCCCTCACTCTTCTGTCTGATTTCCACACCAACACATGCACAAACACATGCGCACACACACACACACGCACACACACACACACATACATGTTGGTTTATGTCACTTGTGGGGACATTACATTGACTTACATTCATTTCCTAGAGACATATCCTAACCATAACCACTACATGCCTAACCCTAACCCTAACCCTAATCCTAATCCTAAAGTTACCTTATCTTTAAACGAAGCGTTCACCCTAAAATTAATTATTTAAGTTGTGGGGACCAGGGTTTTGTCCCCATAATTGAGGCGAGTCCCCGTAACATAACTGTGTAAACAGATTGAGGTCCCCACAACATGACAAATACCTGGTACACACACACACACACACACACACATACAAATGCTATACTATGCTATGCTATGCAGTATGTATGAAAACCTGAAACAGAGCTCTCTCTCCATGGATGAAAACACTTGAAGCCCTCATCCAGCATCTATATCTACTTTAAATTTTTGAATGCATCATGACTTAAGACGCAGATCTCTTCAATGTTTACCAATATGTTACAAATAGAGCAAAATAATATAAAGTGCACAGTTATTACCAATGTAAACAAAACTTTCAAAGCCTGAAAATAAATTCAAAATGTATTCAAAATTTAAAAAGACAACTGTTGGTGAATAAGTGCCATTTGCTGTTTGGGTGCGAACATGCAGCTGATGACTGAGGTAAGTAGAGCCGCGGTGATTATGGAGCCATTACAGCACCAGAACTACTTGTTTCCGTTCACAGTACCGTGCCATCGGGGGAACATGGAACCATAAAGGGTTCTTCAAACAGAAAACAGCAAGAACCATTTAGAGGTTCAACTGATAATGGTATGAAAAACAATGTTTGCCCTACAAGAATATAAGGCTATTAACACAACCCTCTGTTGCCTTTGTAATTTTCGTGTAGCTATTTGAGGTTAATTTTACTTTTTGTTCCATATCTGTTCCTTGTTTGGTCCCAGTTATGGTTTTAGTGGAGGTTTCTGTGCTATGAATATTTTGGATACTTTTTAATAATTTAAGCATTCATTCTAAGTATTAAGAAATCACATATTGGTGTTGTAGAGGTGTAATTGGCTAAATTCTGCTATTTTAAGTTCATTTTTCATTGACATTTTTTTTTTGCTGTGGTGTTGCAGCCATGCTCAATAAATAGAAAAGGATAATTTGAACACACAAGAAGAGATTGTCCTTAGATTTTCAGCAGTAAATAAAGTTGCATTCCACTCCATTACATCTTTTGCTTCCTGCGCAGACAGTGTGACATAAACTGGGGCCTATCACATCAAGAGAGGGAAACTTCATAATGTAATTAGGTGAAACCCAGGTGGCTGCAAAGCTGACTTGCACCACCAATAAATCCTTAAATAATGACCAACGCTCTGGTTGAGAGGACACCTACAGTACATTACCGAGCAACTCAACCCCTTTTGGCACAGTTGACTTGGTAAAAGCTTTCACAACCCAGGAAGTTTTGCTTGTCCTCGGCTGGGTTTTTAAAGCAGTTTGATGTGGGCACGTTGGAGCTCATCCTCTAACATTTGCAAGTCTGTAATTCTTCGGCCATCCAGGATGAAAGGAGAGACCGAATCTTGTGCTTTGTAGAGGACTTCAGCTCATCCATCAGACGCGAGCTCCTGGTGCCTTGCCACGCTCGGACATCTCTTCCACAAACACGAGGACTGCGGGGACTGGGAAGGGAGCTGGCTGTCTCTCACAGAGCACAAAGTCCAGGGGTTTGTGTATATCTCTTTCCTAGGCAGGCGTAATGGAAACATGAGAAGGCATCAGCGAGAATTTGCTGGACATGGGCTAGGCCAAAACAGATCGTGTAGACATTGTGTGTGCGATTCTTGGACAGGGTTAGGCTTCCTGTCTAGGAACACACACAGCAGTGTCCTTTGTTAGCATTACTGGCAGGCGAGTCCTCTTGTGAGAAGACAAATCAGCAAACAAGTAGGTAGTGTCACAACAACGGAGCGGGGCTGCATGAACGAAAGAAAAGCTCTGCTATCGAGTCTCCGCAGGGCCTGAAGTGAGTTAAAGGGCACAATGACTAAGAGTATCAGCGCACACAATGGACATTTTATAAACCTCAGCGGGGTGAAGGGTGTCTCTTGACCTTGAGATCCAAGACTGGCCCTGTTGGTTATAAAGACTCAAACACAGAGTCAGTCACAGACACAAACCCTTTCATACGTTGCACATTTTACCGACTGGCATCTACTGAAAGGGAACTGCTTCTTCTGGAGGGACACGTACGCACAGAAACAAACACATATTCACAGCTTCTGTATCACTAAAATCTCACTTCTCAAAACACCATTGCATCATCTTCCCATAAACAATACTAAACTTGGGCTGAACCTGGCATTTGAGTGGTAAGACACTCATTTCAACACTAATGGTTGTCTGTTGCCATTGATAAGCAGGGCTGAGTCACTGCCACGGCTGATTTACAAGGAACTAAATCATAATGATGCTAAATGGAAAAAATTGCAAAGTTTAACACCTTTCACAACTATCAAATGGATAACAGGGATATTGAATTGTTCATCTCTCTGCTGTGGCATTTGGTTCAGTATTTCAGCATTTCAGATACATTAAGGCCGCACTCTTTTTCTAATGGAGACAGAGCTCTGAATTTAAAAGTCAGCTTTGATCCTTCCCTCCAGAATAGTCATAGAATATTAACATCTTGAAACGATCCAAAACGATCTTGCGCTTGATAGATTAGATAGTGTTGATTTTTCATTACAGATGATGAAAGCTCATGCTAATGTAAGGAACGAATTAGTTTGTCCATCCATCCATTTGTCTCAATTTCATCCATTTACAGTGCGTTCCATCAATGGAGAGCAATCTCACAGGATGTTCCATTTGAAAAAGCTGTTATCTTTAACCCCAAAATGACAACTATTACTCCATTATAATAAATTACAGCTCATAACCAGATATGCCAAAGGAAGCGGCATCTTGTCCATGCAACCCATTTGGAGGGAGTGACTATGCTTTTAAGGAAAGCAAAAGAGGAAGAGAATAAGGAAAGTCTTTAAGCCAATCTGGGTCTCTGCCAACCTGACTCTAACCTTTGCTCTTTTGGTTTGGGAGTTAGCTAGTTTCCTTTTTCCTCTGACATCACTCTCCGGGATCCACACAATGATAATATGGCCCCAATTGCATGACATTACTGCTTCCTTGAATGCACATGGGAGAATTGTGTTAAAAATCCCTCACGACTACAGGCTAACTGCAGTTTCCAGCGAGCACCAGCTGCACAGCTGGTGTCCATGGGAGAGACAGAACGGATACACAAATTCCAGACTGTTATGAGCCAGGGAAATACATTTCCTTGGGCAGGATTTCTCTTACAGTACACTTGCAGCCTATGATGTGTGTCCTTATTGCCGCATCATATGGCAAACGCTGCCCCTCTTTCGCCCCAACCGCAAAACATGGAAAAAAATATATATCATTTCAGAGCATCAAGCATTTACATTACCACTCTTGTGTTGTTGCTGAATAAATATAAACACATGCATGACCATAATATATGTGCACAACCACAACTAAAGAGATGTGTCAGCACTACTATTTATGATAGAGCACTAACTTCACATTAGACACACATTAGAAAGAATTCTGGTTTATTTACATATAAATGGATTTAACAAATAAGAGTGGTTGTTTGCCAGACTGGAGCATTGAACCCCCTGTTATCTTTGTATACAAGCTCTACATTGCAATAAACTTTAGTGAGCGCTTAAACTCCTGTGTCTAATATATACAGACCCCCAGGGAGTCTGGTTCTGAAATTTAAAGCAAATTGCTGCTAGAAATAAGTGTTTTGTTCTCCACGTCTCAGATCTTAATTTGTTGTTGTAGCCTATTTCAGAAATATGAGCCAAATGCTAAAGTAAAGCACACACAAAGAGGGAAGAAAAAATGCACCTTGTGTGATTTTTTTTAATGCAAGCCAGATGTGAGCCGGGACCATGGAAACAGGTGATGATAGCATTACACTGGGATTGCAAACAGATGGAGAAGGGCTTGAACCTATTCTTGTGTCACTGTCGGGGTCATAAATAAAGATTTTTTTTTTTTGGTGCTCAGATGAAATGATTTCGGCGTAAATAAGGCTGGAGCAACTCTGGGTGTTGTGTAAACAAGAAGAGCTAGGGGGGGCTCTCTTTTCTCAGAGGTCAAAACTTTTTATAGGGGAACTTTTTTTTTGAGAATGGATGTTATTGTAATCCAAGGGCCTGTTGTGTCCAATTGAAGTGTTAGCTGTCTGGCAGAGGTGTCCATGCCCCATCAGAGTAATAAAGCTGAGGATTAACTCCTCATCAAGACTTGTGGTTCAATATATACATCCACATTTACATCTATTTGTTTGTGCGTGCCTTCATGTGTGTTTGTGTCAGTGTGTAGCTGCAACAAAGTCACAAAGTATTTCTCAAGCTCTTTCACCACGGGCACCCAGCCAAACAGGAACTTCCAGCCCCAACAACAGGGAGAATCTTCTTGTTTTCCCGGCCTCAGCCCGTCTACAGGTCTGCTTCACATCAGGTGAAAATATTGGCGGGGATGGAATGTCTCCAGCAATCAGCCTTGATGAAGCGGG
>OMLF01057054.1:46563-63463 GCA_900302615.1 Holocentrus rufus | reverse complement strand
TGAATTTTATTTATTTATTTTATTTATTTCTATTTTTTATTTTTTATTTATTTATTCGTTTATTGATTTATTTATTTTATTTGTTTATTGATTAAATTTATTCATTTATTTATTGAAGATGGTCAATTTTAGTCTGATAATAGTAGTGTATCTCATATTAATCTTTCTAAATCTAAAATTACTGCTAAATTGTCTCACATTTAGCGTGCACCAAACTACCAGTGATGAACACTGAAGATCAGTGTTTTACAGACATATATATTCGTGAATATACGACTTCCCCAAGTCCTCCTCCTTCTGAACAGCTGTTTCTGGAATCAATCATATCCCTAAAATGAAAGACTTGCTTAACAGAAAGATAAAGGGTGCATATATTAATAGTCAAACAGATGGTAGTGATTTATTGATATCCAAACTGATATATAAGGCTTTGAGGAATGTTGTGGTTATAGGGGAGAGCAAAAGGCGAAAACAGGGCTGTCTAACAAACAGAGGAGGAAGGTGGTGTATTAGGTTTAGGTTTTTTGGCAAGGTTTACCTTTCTGCAGGGAAGAAGGAAGATTCTGAGGCCAAAAATAAAAGACAACATCTAAAACAGGATTTTGCAAGGATGGAGCACATTACAGGTTGGCTCGCCACCTGCGATCACGTGGTGAGGTCAGAGTGGGGAACAGACAAGGGAGACTTTGTGTGTTGACTTCAGCTAATAATTACATTACCTATACTGTTTCACAGGAACATAGCATTTCAAAAGATCATTCTGTATGGGATCGCAATGGCAGTTTTGATATATGCAGCTTCACGCTAAAACAATTATTTTAGACTTCCTGCGTACAACCTGCAACCTCTTCCACACATCATCTTCCTGTTCTGTTCCATTATCTTCTTTCTCTTCTCTTCTCCTCTCCTCTCTTCTCTTGTCCTCTCTGCGCTCTTTTTTTTAGCATATCATGTATTGAAGATGGCCAAGGTTTGCATATATATGCATGTGAAATGCAGGCATGGTTTATATACAACATGTGCAACCGCAAATATAAAACAAAACAAAGAAAGAAAAAGAGAATTAAAAAGAAAAAGAAAAAAATGCCACTATTCTGGAAGAGGAATTGGAATGCAGCATATTTATGTCTTTTTCAAGAGTAAACTACCAGTCAATGCCAGGCCAATATCTACTCCACCTTCTCAATACTAGCATCCTTTCATCACAATTACAAATATTCATGGTAGTTGACTGATACAGGAATGTAACACCAGGAAGTAGTGTATTCTGTATTGGTGCCTTTTTAAATTTTCAAATTGTAATCTCAATTTGTGTGTTTTCTTTCTTTTTTAAAAAAATTTAAATTGAGTTTCCTTAAATTTAATTTTAAAGCTGTAGGTTTTATGGCAGAAACAACAAGTATTTTAAAAATGTAGATAATGAATAGGGAGCAACTGCAGTGGATGCAGTGGTCTTGGCAGAAAACTCACTCTGATCCCAGATGTCCTTCTCTTTCCATCTTTCCAAGTCAATGTAAGTATCTGATACCTCCAGTGGGGCATATAAAACATAACAGAGTTTGTCTGTATGTATCTTGTCTCCCCTCTCAGTAACTTCTGAGTCCTCGGTTGCCACCCGCAGTTGCAAATAAGGTGGGCACAGATGTAGAAGGCTCAGCAAGGTACAGGAGCACATCGTCTTCATATATAGATATCTTCTCCTCATCAATATTTATACCCCCGATGTGTGTCTCCTGTGTTATCAGTTCAGTACAAATATGAAATAACACAGATGATGACAGAGTGTATCTTTGCCTGGTCCCTTGATTTGAGTGAAGAAAATATTAAGGAAATTTGGGCCAAAGCCAATTTCGAAAATGTCTGGAAAAGGAAATTCCAAGAGATTTACTTTTTCAGCATGAAATGGCAGGATTATCTCTTCATTTGCTTTTGGGGAGCGTGCCATGACACTGAGAAATTTTCTGAGCTTGTTGCCAGAAAATCACATAATCTGCACTATAGAATTGTGGTGAAGATTTCATAGGTTGTTATCCAACCTTTTAGGTAGACACACTACCAAATTATAAAGGGTGTTTCAGGAAAAGTATTGTGTTTAACGTGACTGGTGGCCCTACTTATGTACATGGTCCTATCATTGCTTGTGCCTGGGCATTGAAATCAGTACAGGAAAAATACAAAAAACTTGTAACAACGAACAAATCTCTTTAAAAATAAGAACAGCTTCAGTTTCAAAGGATAGATTATGCTACTTTAAGTCTCAAAGTTAGAAAGTAGAATACAGACAGTGTCCTTGGCCACAGAAGACATATTACATAAATAACATTATTTTGATCTTGTACCACAAAATAATAAATAAGCACAAAAAGGGGGATAGAGCTCCGCTACTTTTGTGCTGATTTTTGCACCTTTTCACAATAGGTTGTACTATGTTGTGGAGGAAGCAACATTTCACTTTCCATGCACCGCTCTGTCCATTTCTGTCAGTGGAAAGCCACCCCATGTGTTTCTCCTGGTCCATCTTCTTCCACTCTGATGAACTGGTCTTGATGAAATGACATGCTGCTCCTCTGCAGCCTCCCATCCAAGACTGAATATGTTCATGTCAACGTATATTCACAGATTAGCTAGATGCGCCCTGAACTGTGTTTTCCTCTCCCTCATCTCTTGATATCTCTGTACTTGTGTCTGCACTGGATGGCTGAAGTTGTTGTCATGTGATTCTTCTTCCTTTGTAGCTCCTTTTCTTTCCATGTAGCGGACAGTAGCGGTTGTCATCCAGTTTGGAAATGCAAAAATCTGACTGTAGCTGACGTTAGGTCTTCCTGCTTAGGTGACAGAGATGTGTGGTCTCTCATTGTATAATTGAATATCAGCTGGCTCATTCTGTCCCATCTCTCTGACTCATCTGGGGATTCCATACAGCCTGACATTATCGCTTCCTGAAAATGACTCAAGTTATTCAAAGTGCAAATTAAGTTCTCTCTCTGTGGAGGAACCAGCTAGTCCTCTGTTCTGAAATGTCAGCCCTTCTTGTGACCCCACAATGTGTTGAGCAATTTTAGTTGACATTTGCTGCAGTATTTAAACGACTCCTCCCCCAAATTCAAGAAGGAACTATCATGCTGTTAGCAGAGTTGTAGGTCCGGTCCTGCAGACACATGATCAATTTAAGTTTGAATGCATTCATCTTCTTTGTGTTTCAAGGTGTCTTTTGGAAGCTTTTGTTTTAACACTTGTTTTAACTACTTTTGGGTTCAATAATGAAACAATCATTAAAGTTATTCTCAGTAGTTTGGCAGGGCTCAGTATTTCAGATGGTGACACCCCAAGATCTCACTTTCAGTTCATTCTTTGCCATCACCCCTCCCTTGTCTGAGTGAGCCGAGCGGCAAAGAAAGCTCTGCTCAAGATGTGTTTTTCTGGGCAGACTTGGAGGAGTCAATTTAACTGTTGGGGATTATTATTTAATGGCACTCCACTGTGAGAGAAAGGTGTTAATTCTGTGTCTCAGTGCATTTTTGTTTGCCCCATTGTTGAAATGTTCCTCAGCCTTAATGGGCAGCAGTGACAGGGAGCCTGAAACTTGCTGCTGTGCATGCTGGGAGAGGGAGAGTAATTATGTGTATGAAAAATGCATTCGGATGACTACACTGAATGACTGTATATGGTATTACCATCATGAGAACAGGAATAAATAACAATGGAAGCTAATTATAGTAACCACTTCAACTTAATTCATGACTTTGGTAAATAATGTATAAAATAACATGATGATTATAAGTTGATGACAGCATGGTTGCACATATAGATTTACTTAAAGGTCTCAGCCTTTTCTTAGAAGTTCTTTCAGTAGTCCTGGCAGGATGAAGTTTTGAGAGAAACTTTGGCTTTGTGATTTGCAGATACACACTCCAAGATATGGTGAATCAGTACAAGTGAGCTCCACATGTGAGCAGTTTTTTTTTCCGGGGATAATTATTGCTTGCAGATTAAAACAACACACAACATAGTATGTCCAGTAGTATGTCTACACTTACAGTAATTCGGTTTGTGGCAAACTCGCACACAAGCCAAGGCATGAGAATGTGAATGCATGCAAATTTGAAACAAGGCCATAACATTAAGACATTATGGGTTAGCAGCTGGGTGACTTTCAGACACTAAATGGTGCTGTTCTGGTCTGCTGAGATTCTGCTAATGATCATCCATGTGAACTCCATATCCTGTCCCAAGCCCTCCAGCCTATTTATCATTAGATGCTCACTCCGTCTCTGTCTGTCTCTGTCTCTCTCTCTTTCTCCCTCTCCCTCTCTCTCTCTCACACACACATTAATTCACTCCCTCTCCCCCTTGATCTCTCCTGGCTGTCTCCTTCCTGTCTCTCTCAAACACACATAGACAAACATATCAAGCATTCATTTAATCACTTGGCCTATTCCTCCTTTGCAAACACAAAATCAAGTTATCCATACATTAGATGGCAACAAAATACAAATGCCCGGCCAACAAGTAACAACAACAATGTGTTGCCTTTCACTTGCTGTGAAAACAGTCCCTCCTGTAACCTCCCTGCCCCCAGCCTGCATTCTCCCCACTGTAAATCATGATGAAATGGCTTGCAGGTGTCAGGATTAAAGAATAATCACAAAGGACCTTGGGCCACAGACACAGTCACAGCTGCCTCTCTCCTTTTGCCAGGTTCTTTATTGCTATTTGTTTTTGTTTAGTGAGATGCTGTTGTAGTACCAGTGCTGGCACAGAGCAGAAAGCCAGAGAGGGTGGTGACCGTGTTACATGAAGCTCTTAACTGTCCTGAGTGATGCAGTCCAATCGGCTCGGTGATTAAGAAAGATTAAGAAAGGTCATGTCGCTCCTGCCGTCCCGGGGTGTTCAGCCTACCCGCCTCCTCTAGGTAAAAACATAACTTTCGTTTGTCTTTTGCCTGTTGGAGCCAGCGTTGGCCCTCAGCCAGATGTTCTGGAATCAATAAATGCCTGTCAGTTCACAGCAGAGACGGGAGCAAATGCAAAATGGATCGCTAAAAATGCAGCCCTATGTGGCTGTGGTGTACCGTATACTGTTGGCGTACTCTGAGGACGAACCATTATATTATTTGGTATCATATATGTCTCAAGGCGCAGTATGTAGAGCAAAGCATGAGACATTAATGACAGCAAGAAAAGCACAAGAACATCTTTTTAATTTTAATTTTTTTTATGTTTTTGGTTCATCTTTACAACCTGTTTTTTTAAGTCTTTCTGTTTCTTTCTACCCCCCTTGACTGTACTGAATTAGTAAAATGCTTTAGGTTGTTCTCTTTCTCAGCTATGATTTTGTGGGTGCTGTCTCCATGGGAAGACATAATCCGAATGTGTTACAAAGTGCGTCTCAATTTAAATTCTCCCTGACACGTTGGTGAGCATGCAGCTGAAGCTGGAAATGATGACAGTCCCTGATATATTGAGAGGGACTTGTGAGAACTTACTGAACAATAATTCCATGTATAGCATAGGCTGCTCCTACACTGCATCATTTGAAATGTCATATATTGTAATCTTGAGGTTTTTAATGCCGTTTACCTGCCAAAACACAGGATTAAATTGGATTGCATCATATGATCTCCAAGCAATATGCCATGAAACTTGAAAACATGAAAACATAACCACAGCCACCCTCATTCAGAGAGATTTAAAGGAATGTTTCCTTCAAAAGCTCACTGACATCAAAGCAGAGAGGAAATATAATAATTTGTTGGGGGAATTTGAGTTACTATGTCGGCCTCGGGTGTGTCAGTAAAATGGGGCTGTGCAGTTTGTTGGACCCATTGTACTTAGCTCTTGTAGTAAATTTGCAAGCCAGCCTAGAGCTGTCCTTGTAAACACGCACCAGTCACACTTAATATGCAAAATGTAATACAGAATGAGTATGTGTTTTGAAAGCATACAGCAGTATGTTGATTTTGTACATATGAAAATGTATATTACTGTAAATTAGCGTGAATTTCTGAGTATGCTGTCTGATGTACGTAGACACTCTATGATGCACCTATGACCTACAACCTTTAAATTATTATTAAAATGCTCTCAGTGTTTTTAGATAAGTTGGTAGAAGTCACAACTGAGACACTGTGATTATAAAAAGGAGACTATGCTCTGTGTCAACTGACAATAGACCTCAGAGAAAAATCCTGCAGACACAAGCTGCAGAATAGTGGTGTTTTTCTGGTGAATATGGTAAAATGTGAGCGGCATGATTAAACAGTAAGACAGAGTTTATCTGTGGCAATGATGAGTTAGTGGCTGATGATCTTATGGTAAATGAACGTAGGATGTGTAAAATGATTACTGCACCGGAGTAAAAAATAATTAGTCAGTAATTCTGAAATGTCTGCTTCGTAGTATTATACTGAATCATCACTTGATTGTGCAATATACAGTGCATACTCAGATTTTGGCTTGTAGTACTTAGTGAATGTTCGATTTCAAACAGCATAAGCAACAAGAGGAAGATGTTTTTTTGTGTCTGATTTAATGGTAGTTATACTGCTGAGAGTGAAATGACAAACACCGTGAGACAAACAGAGCTCTACAGATCATCATCATGACGTCATAGCATTAACCAGTATTTGATTCATTATACATAGTAGGTGTCAGGATGGGTTACCATAGTTCAAATGTGTCTATTTAAGCAAAGTTCTGAAAAAAGTGGGTGTGTACGAGCATGTGTTCGTCAGAGGGTGCGGTATGGGTGTGAAACAATGAGTGGGTGGGTTTTACGTTGAGTGTGAGTGCTGACCCTTGTATTTTTGCATCATTTGCATGCTATTTTTATCACTCTTGGGTAACAGAATTCCCCTTAAGTAACAGTAAAGATTTCCTTGTACCTTGATCCCAAAAGCACTAAGAGGAATTGAGTGTGGATATTGCCCAATGATGACCACCACTCCTGCAAACATGACCAAAGGGGAAACAGAGTCCTGTTGGGTTAGATAGAGCGAACAAAGGCCTTTCATCCTGTGGTTTTGTATCACCCAGCAAGTGGAAAGAAATGGAAGCATGATATGACAACATGACATGACAATTACACTTTTATACCTGAGGGTTCAGAAGAACAATCAAATAACAAAGTTCAAAAGAGGCCAAACGTTTGTCTCAGATCGCAGGTGCAGATCACTAAAAGGGGAAGGTTATTTGATGTGACAAGTGGACCAATTTTGAAAATCATGACCACATATGAAACCGAATAAACATCTTTGTAACGGTCTCAAAAACTGAGTCATAAGCTCCACAATAGCCCTTTAGAAACTAGTTGTGTCCAAAGCCAGTGCACAGAGCTGCACAACCTGGTTTAAATAGCTCAAGACCTGGACCCCTAAAGAGCAATACTGTGTGATAAATTGTCTTTCATCCTTTTTATATGGGTTTATTTTTACACAAAGGATGGCTTTACAATATGTGCTGCCAGCTGCTACACATGGTTGTGGATCTGCACTGATACACTGTGGCCATATTATGGAAGTCATTAGGTCTGACGATTTCTCCTCATGGCTACATCGAGGAATATGAGACCATTTTTCAGGACCAGGTTTACTGTATGATGCAAACACTGTTCGTTCATAAAATTTGCATTTTCCAAGATGATAATGACGACATGTTGATAAAATTCATGAGTGCTTTCATGAACAGCATGATGAAGTCAAACACCTCGAATGGCCTCCTCGCTCACCAGATCCAAATGTCACTGAACCTTAATGGGAATATGAAGCAGATTTCAACCTCCTTCATACTTCAAAGAATTGGAGGCTTGTCCCATATTCCACTACACACAGTTCAGTTGTATATAAGATGATACCAATGGTTGATATGTAAATTATCTGTTAGTGTGATGTGTGTGGATTCAGTCTTAATCACCCTGATGGACACAAACCAATCTGAGCCGCTCAATAATATCAAAGTTATTTAATATTTACATCCCAACATCAGGTCCTAGGATGTGTATAGATGGTAATTCATTCCACAAGTGGAGACGGACAACAGCTCAAGAGAAGTTGAATGAGATAAGGCAGAGCGACTGTAATCTGACTTTACACATCTATTGTTGTCTTGATTTATATCAACTTGCATCAGGTAAGCTCCTGTCAGATCAGCGGACCAAAATGTGACAGTCACAGTTTGTAGACCTAAAACTCCCAAAAGTGAGTTAGTATTTCCGAGCCTTGGGTTCCCTGGCCAGATTCCCAATGTTTTTTTCATTTCAGGTTTTCAGTGGAAGAGATAAGGTCCATGCTTAACATAAGCCTAAGAGAATTAACATTTTGTTTTATACATTTTCAGCTGTTATGTGCTTTAAAAAAGTAAGTTGCTAACAAACTCACATTCTTGTTCTGTTCTGATCTCCTGTTTGTTTGCTCTTCTCATAAAACTTCATCAGATCAAATGTTACAAGCTCTGATCACCCAAACGTGACCACCGTGATCAGTTACATCCATTATGGAGCAAAATTCATTGGAAATCTGTTGAGGGAGCCCAAGTAACTTGGCCTGCAAATATAAGTCATTACTAGAAAACCACACTGGGAGTCAGCAGAACTTTCTTAGTTTTATTACTGTGATTATCTGGTGTGAACATTTTCAAAACTGAGAGCCCCCAAAAACATCGATAAAATCTGTAACGTGTGATGCAATGTGTTTTCAAAATCAAAACATCTTCAAGAGTGCCAGCTTTCGCAAACTATGAAAATTATATGAGAGCCTGGATCCTGCAGCCGGAGTGAGTGACAGCACCTGCCTGAAGAAGCACGCTATGCGGCATGTAAAACACGTCTCGGAGGAGTGGAGCCTCGTTCTCTCCCCCACCTCTTCTTGACTCCACTACTCCTCCACACTCTGCTTTTTATTACTCAGTGCCGTGGCACCTGTAGGGGCTGAGACAGGGATGTATACGCAAGTCAACCAGGACCATCTGCAGCCTGTAAATGTTTGCCAGAGTGTGATACATTCTTCATTGGTCATGGCCCTCTTTCTAATGTTGTTATGTTTTATGCTGACAGAGAAGAAAGAGGAACAGGAAGACAAACAGCCTTTATGAATTTAGTTAAGTGACTGTGTAGATGACACTCTACCCTCTGACACACATTATTGCCATTATGTCAAAAGATCTGATTTGCACATGGCGTGTAGTTATTCTGAAATTCTGCATTTGATGGTTTAAATTGGTCAGAGATGGGATATATAGGAAAGGAGAGATGAAATGTGACAGAGCCAGATTCAACACACACACACACACACACACACACACTATTTGGTGTTTTGGCTCTGTACTGTCATTAGTTTTGATGTAGAATGGCAGTGTCACAGAGATCAAAGTGCAGGATGTTGGCTTTTATTTAAGGTTAATTTCAGCCATATAGGATGAAGAGTTAAAGAACTACAGACCTTTCTCTACATGCCTGACCCTCACCCCTTTCAGGATCTCAAAACTAACTTGACAAACACACATTATATATAATGAAAAAAAATAATTCAGATAAACTAAGGTGAAATCCTGGAAATGTTGAGCAAAGGTGACCTTTTGCCATCACGATCCTCCACCAACCCTTTCAACAACAGTGGGGTGAATCCAGTGGATCATAAGAGCAAACACTACCCATTACAGGCAGTTGTTAACTTACCAGGGTTAAAACCAGTGACTTGTTAGCTTGTGAGTCACGAGCTACGTGTTTGTGCAGCACGCTGTTAAATAAAATGGTAATAGAAGGCACTTTCTCTCATTAACTTTGCATGCTTGTTTTGGGAGTCAATCTGGGAGTCAGTATGGTGATGTCACCGGAACAGTGATGTCACAGCAGTCACCGCTTAAAGAGAGAGAGAATATCAAGCATCAGATTTAATTAACTGTTTTAATTGAATTATTCACATCATAAGTTTTTGTTTGTGCGTATGTGTGTGTGTTTCTATTAATCAAGGATAATCTCTGAGCAAGGCTACAATATTCAGTCTGTCACAATTAAAACTCATAAAAACATACAAAACACATTTCTAACTTTTTCATCTTTTTATATTTGTGTATTGATGACAAGACACAAGACACAGATTCACTTGAGAATAAATTATTAACTGTTAAAATATTAAAAGAGTTAAACAAATAAATGAACAATAAAGTACATACATGAGAAATGAAATCCATTCAGCAGAGAAAAACACACGGCTAAATTTATGAGTGCAGCTTTGCTGCTTTGTTGAGTTATGGAGTGTTAATTAGAAAACTGTGAGCCTATGAGAGTTTTATTTTTTACTTCTCAGGCCAAAAATATGGTCTCCCTTCCATATGATTGGGAATGTTAAGCAGATAATAGATTTCCACTGACTTTGCTTTATAGCAGCTATTTATAACTGGAGTTTCTACACTGGAATCAATAACTGGAAATGTCCCTCTTTGAAATATGAAATTAAATGTTGTCTATGAGGTTTATATTCTGGTAATCCAAAACACTTTATATTCCCTTATATGCTACATTTCGTCTTTAGAATATAATGACATAGTGGAGGAAGTCATCAGAAAAGAGGGAGCAGCTCCCTGTGCGTCAGACAGGTTCTCTCAGAGAAAATAAAACATTAAATAAATAAACAAGAAGAACAGTCTGGGCCTCCCACTCCCACCCAGTCTCTTCTGGTATATCACGCTCATTTCCAACCATCCTGTGGGGCCAAAATCGTGCTGCTGAGTCTGCGCTCCAACACACTACGCTGCAATCAAAAACACCTGGCCTCGGGGCTTGGAATGGTCACAACATTACAGCATATAAACGAGCCAACAACTCCATATAGAGGCCCCATAATTGTTGGACTGAAGAGGATTGCTGCATTTTTTCACTGCCTGGTTTTACTACCGCTGTAAGACACAAAGCCCAGGGCAGAACTTTACTGTCTGATACAGACTTCATAAACACAATCTCACAAACAAATAAGACTCACACTGCAGCCTCACTTCCTTCACTGACTCACCAGAACCACAAGAATCTGATTTGTGTGTGTGTGCGTGTGTGTATCATGCCACACACACACAAACAAAACATGCAGCTTGTAAGATAAGTAAGCATTATTGCTGTTTTCAGATGATTGAGGACTTTCCATTAATAGCGTCTACGCCTTTTTTTACACTGAAAGAGTTAAAGTCCCAGTTTGTTTAATGTGTGATGTCAAATCTGCAGGTTAACAGTTTGGAAGAGCAAACATCATGAACCTTTGCTTTTCCAAACACTGTGTGCGTGCATGTGTGTGTGTGTGTGTGTGTGTGTGTCGCCTGCCTGCCTGCTGTGGGAAATAAAAGGAACTGTCCTTCAGTTTGAAGTGATTTCTACCAGCACCCGCATGTTCCTCTCACCTGTAACTTGGAAAAAAAAAAAAAAAGGATTTGGCAACAACAATATTTGGCATTTTGGAGGTTATATCTCATGACCCTTTAAATGAAGTTAGCGCTCTCAATTTGTAAGGTCTGCCAGAGCTCTCTGAACAGCCACTAATTTACACTTCTGGTGCTTGTTAGTTGGGATGTTCACAAATCAAGGGGAACGATTTCATTCAAGCAGTAATGAAAAACATTATTACACTGCAGTGACCCGCACATTTTCTCTCGATTGGTGTCACAAACAATACAGGCCAAGGAATTATTTACGGTGGATTTTCAAACACCACGAATGACAGTAGCCACCGTCATCACAGCTTTCTCCTTTTATCAGGCAATTACTTATTATTTGACTCTCAAATTGGGCATGTGTGTCAGATAATGACGCAAACATTAAGTAGACTCAGCAGATTCATGTGCTGTATCAAGACAAACAACTGCTTTAATAAGTACAGGTGGCACTTTCTATGGCGTGGAAGCTTATGACATAATTCCACTATAAAAATGGGTGAGGGCTCAGAATTACTCCAATTACAGATGAGCTGGATTCAATAAAAAAAAGAAAGAATTAAAAAAAAAAAAAAGGCTCAAGAAAAGAAAAAAAAAAAAGCTGGACAAAAGTGCATTGTTGTCGTAACATTAATCTGGAAACAAGAATAGGAATTTTCCTGCTCATTATGACCAAGCTGCTGGGCAAGAGTCTCTGGTTTCTCTCCCCTGCCGTGCCCTGGCACCCCTGCAGCATCCCCACGGCGACGGCTTCCTTGCCGTGATGAGCTTTTGACAGGCCCCAAAACAGCCTGCTTAATGCTGTGCCAGCCCAGACATGGGGCGGCTGGGATGCTGGCAGCTTCTTGGCCCACACCACGCATCACGGGCCTCAACCCATTTTACCCCTCCTTCTCTCTCTCTCTGTCTCTCTCTCTCTCTCTCTCTCTCTCTCCGCCCTTTCTCTCTACTGCCTCGGGATTGTTATGCAAAGCTTTCCAAGCAGTGATTGTGGGAGTTCTTTCAAGCACAGATGTATCTCGATCGTATTTGTACAATCTGCTGACGTATTGAGGGATGTAGGTCCGGGCTGAGAGCTGGTGTTATCTGGGTCGAGCAGCCAGGTGCGGGACTGGGGGCCCACTAGGGGCCACAACAGCAACATCCTCCACACCTTGGAAACGCAGGGCCTCACTATCAGGGATTAAACCGCAATTTAAGATCTAGCTAACTAACTGCTGACAGCTGCTGATCCTACTGATTTCTTCAGACACGGTGACTCTGACTTTACTGTTTCTAATGCACTTCAGGGTTGGTACATGCTCCTTCTTACTAATATGCACACTGACAGATTTAAAACATGCAAAGAGGAATGGCACAATTTTCTTACAACATTCCTTACAGTAAATTTCAATAAACAACTTTTTCTGAAGACAGAAAATGAGAGTGGGAGAATTGGATATGAGAAAACAGGCTTCTGTTTCAGCTACCATGAACAAAGATACACTACTGCCCTCCAGTGTTAAACTATGAATCCTACATACAGAGAGTAAAGAAAGGATGTTGTCCATCTGCTGCACCAGGATAACTCATTACAGCTACCCCACGCCTTTTCCATTTGTGGTCAGTTTTATTGCTTCCGAAATGCAAACATTTTTCCAAAGAGAGCTGGCATGGATCACGTATGTTGTTTTATTTTTATCTTGCAGAAAATCAATGGGCAGATTTACTAGGTGTAAATTAAATCTTGTGGTAACTGAACTATTGGAAAAATAATTGTATCAATGGAAAAGTTCGGTTTAATCCGAGTCCTAGAAACAGGATCATTAGCTGTGTGTCAGATAAAAGAACAACACATGCTACGCATAGTATGGGACTTCACAGAGTTCACAAAATATTAGGAACACCTGGTTTCTTTGTTTGAAAGCTACCACTGCTTATTGATTACATCTATTAAATCCACTTCAATCGGCAGAAATGAGGTGGAATAGACAGTTTCAAGAAGGATTTTTAAGACATTACACAAGTGAGACATGGGCTGTGTGTATCTGCCATGCAGAGGGGCAAAGGCACAGGCAGGAATGAAGTGCCTTTGGGGTACGGCAGTGTGTCCCATGAATGTGTCCCATGCTTATGAAAAACAGTCACCACCCAAAGGATGTCGGCAAATCGAAAGTTGCTTATTGTTTCTAAAAAAAAAGGGAAAAAAACAGACTGGTATAACAATGATGGGGAAAGACAAGTGAGTTATTATTATCATTATTATTAGTTGTAGTATTAGCAGCAGCAGCAGATTTTAACCATCACCCCAGTATTATGTATTGAGAGTCTGTGGGATTGAATTGAATATTGATTGGAAATTTGAATTAAATATCTGGAGCAGCGATCCACCAGCAGATTATCTGACACTGTGGTTGGACACCAACACCGACATGTACGAGAAACACTGAGAAACACTTTTGCCAGAGTCCATGCTGCAACAGGAGTTTCCATTTGACATGAACAACAGGGTAAACACAGATGTTTAATTAAGGTTCAGTTCCATTGTAGGTCTGGGTGCACAAATGGAACCTTATTAATTAATGTCATTAGTAACACTTGTGTTTACCCTGCTATTGTATGTCATTATGGCTCCTCTGAAAAAGGTCTTTTAACTTCCTTATAATACTGTTCTGTATGCTGAGTGTGTATGGATAGTTTTTTCCTGAGCACTGCACTGACTTTTCACGACTAATGAGATGCTGCTTTTTTAAATACTCCTGCATATACTATGAATTAAACACAATTTAGCTAAGATTAAGATTGAAAAAAAAAAAAAGAATAAAATTAAATCCTCATGAACAGGGTGTTCACATTTGCTAACTGGCACATATTTCCAGACACCTCTGTCTTCGCTTCTTTATTACATTCCTTTTGTAATAAATTATTCCTTATCTACATTACAGTTTTAATAGAGACTGAGACAGCTGCATGACTCTTCGGTCCACATGTCATGCGTCTTCTTCTGGCAGTCAACAGGGATGACATAAACAACGCGCTGGCTTCCTCTCGGAGTCTCAAACAAGTTTTTCACATTCAGGACTTTGTGAGCTGACCGGAGGCCTCGGCACAGTCCTGTCAGCAAAGTATTTACTTTCCTTTTCCTCCTCCTCCCCTCACTAGGGCATAGCTGCAGAGTTGCACAAATCCACAGTTGTTTGTTTCACATTCACAGCTCATGGCATTTGCATATGAAACATTCGTTCAACTTTCACACTTGAGATACACACAAATGAGCTCCAGCTGTCAAAACACTGTCTTTCTTCAGCCCACTTCAAGGTTTGTCTTCCACACGTCAAGATTCATTATGAATACAGCCGTCTGGCACACACCCTGAAGTGAAAATAGTTGTACTTGATAAAATAGCAAATATTTGACATGTACAATTCATCAGCAATGCACATTTCAAAACACCAATGAATAAAATGAAAAGAAAAAAAAACTTTTTCTTATGATTCAATTCCAGCCCAGTAAGAGACGAAGGGAGAGCTGGTTCTAATTGGGATGAGGAGATAAACTGTAACCTTATCTGCAGAAAGCTGCTGTGCGCTGCATTATTTCATCCCCCTGATGTGCCCTGACAAAATATGACAAAAAAAAAAGAAAAAAATCAGATGGAGAAAGTGGAAAAAGCATGACCTCAGACTTTGCAACCTGGCAGACATAATCCAATCATTCTGTTGAGAGCCTAGCTTGTGTTTAACGCCAGTCTATACATCATACTGTATATCTAATGCAACTCCGAGTTGACTGCTCTTTGAAGAGGCAGTTTTGAAATCACATTCCATTTTCCCCTCCCAACAGCAAATTATTTCTACTCCCACGAGACGTGTGATTTCGGACGCGGAGTTGGAGCAAATCACTTGCAGACTGCTTCATGAGGAGCTTATTAATCTGAGACGATGGGTCTGGGATTCACCAAGTTCAAGTGTAAACAACCTCCTCAATGGACAACTTAAAGGCCTCGGCTGAAGAATGTGCGCTCCGTTCCACCTCAGCAATATTAGTGTACTTGAGAGTCATGTTTGAGATCAGATACCATGGAGTAAAGCTATATAGCAAGAAATGTGCCCCATAATTGGTAACAGTCTCCAAATGTATGTAAGCAAGGTAGGCCCTAATTAATCCCAGCACAATGAGGATCCTCTCTGGAGCGTGCTCATGTATTTGTTATTGGACGTCAGCGCTGGGCCATTCTGGAGCCCATCAGATACAATGTCTAAACACACAGCAATCAGATGGTGTTTTCTTTTTTTTTTTCTTTTCTTTTTTTTTTAAACGTCTCCAGCCAATGCCTCGGCAGCAATTACCAAAGGTTATCAAGGGGCATCTACCCTCAGACTCAGACCTACATGAACTCAGCCTCATTTCCTCCCAAACTCGCCTCAATGACCCATTTCTTCCTCATTAGGGTCCCCGGATCAGGCCTTTAAAGTGAGGTGGCCCGCAGCGTCTTCTGACAGCGCTGGAAGAGAGATGATGGGGGAGGCCGTTTGGAATGATGCTTCTTATCTACTGTACATTAGCCGACTTGAGAAATGGTATTTGCTGTGTCGCATCAGCCCGCTGCCGTCCCATCATCGCCTGCCATTCCCAGCAATAACATGATCCAAATGCAGTCCAGATGTCTCAGCCATCAAGCTTCAATATTTCACTACCCCTGCATTAATCTTGTCAACTGTGTCGCAGATTTCTGCTTGATAACATCACACAGGGTTTTAAAGACGGCTAACTTATTGCCCTCAGCTGACCAGAGCTTCAGGAACAAAACACTCTGGAAAATGTCAGCCTGCTGAGAGTTTCTTAATCTCAAAAAGAAATTAATCCCAACATCTGTTTCTCTAACAGTATAAAATTAATGTTGTTGAATTAGAAAATATGAATCAGAGAATGCCACCATTATGCAAGGCAGCTCAGTCTAGGGAATAAATAAAACATAAGTGAAAATAAGTTTAGTTTCTCTTTGGTTAGTTTAGCCAACAACAGAAAGTATCGTGCATTTTAGTACAAGTTGTCAAAAATCTTAAGAGTTGAACCCCAAAAATAAATAAATAAATAAAAATCCAGAGTTAGAAAAGAAAAAGCAATTTGGTTTTTTTGTTTGTTTGTTTGCTTGTTTTATATATATAATATATTCTTCAGACTGTGTGCTGCTGTATATAACACTGTTAGAAGGGATAGTCAGAGTCAGATTCAGAAAACTTAGTAATGCCTATTTGAATTGCATACTGAACAGTTTGCATTCTCAACATCCTGTCAAGATGGTGAGAAAACTTTGCCTATCAGACCATATTCAGACTCCATGTAGTGAAATAGACATGCTGATCGGCACTTGTTGGGACAGAATGGTGCAGAGACAAGTACTGCATCATGGAGTCGTAGAAAAGTAATTTCATCTGTGGAGGTCTGTACCTTCTGAGAACTGTAATCAAAATCAAAGGGGCAGTTTTGTTTTAAGTTTTTTTTTCCTT
>OMLF01057054.1:10461-22493 GCA_900302615.1 Holocentrus rufus | reverse complement strand
TTCTCCAATCTAACTCGCACTTCCTTATTTTCAATTTGTAAATGATGTAAAGAGACAGTATAAAGTCATCTGTTTCATTCAGTTCATGTGGAAAAACTTTGCACCCAGACAGTAAGTACATGAGATTAACTAAAGGGTAACTTTATTTTAGTCTCAGCAGGATTTTTAGTCTCGGAAACATACAAACGTGTACAGAGAGGTAGTGGCAGGAATTCTTCTCAACCCACTCTCCCATCCCAGGCATCAGACCCGGGCGTCTCCAGTCATGAGCAGAAAGAGAGTGCAAATCATCACAGTGTAGCAAAAAGATCGATTGTCAGTTCATCTCATCTGAAGAAACTCCCTCGTTCAGTTAACTTGAAAAAGAAAATTAGAGAAGACGCACAGATGCTCAGTTCAGGCACGGCGCGGCCATATGGACACAGTGGCACATTTCAAATACACATATATGAGGTCAACAAAAATGACTTATAGCATGTTCAATATTAACACTGAAAACATTTACCAGAGATATAACTAGCTTCTCAAATCATAACATGTCTCCAGTATAAAAATTTTTCAGAGATGAAATGCTGTTGCTATGCGCTGCTTTGTTCAATGTTGTAACTGCTAGAAATTTGATCACAGGCCAGTATTTCAAAGTCACACAGGTAAAAAAAAAATGTAAGAAATTAATTTGAATATTGCCATATGATCACATAAAAACAGCCTTTTCCAGTATATGTGTAATGAATACTGTAATGTCTATTTATGTTAGGAGTCACAAACCTGGCAACATTTTTCTCCGTACATTACAATTCTGTGGATGAATTACTACTCAACAAATGATAAAAACTGATATAAAAATGGACGTGTACAAAATCCCTCATATGTAGTTACCTAAAAACCTCACTGAGCCAGTTTTTATTTTTATATATATTCAACTGTAAATAAATAAAAAATATTTTGGCTGAATGTGTTGAAGTCCTGTCACTCTGCGCTTTATATGATCAGGTTTGATTTTCATTCATTCATTGCAAAAGAAAAAAAAAATACAATTTATCTGAATGAATAATACAAAAAGGAATACTCAAGTACAAGAGCTTCTATCATATGCATGCAAATGCAACATATTTGCATATTTGATAGGCATAACAAGTAGGGGTTAATAATATATTGTTCATAAAGGCAGTACTGGTTATGTTTTCTTTTACAGTGCATTAAAGGGTGCGCTTTAAATTCACTAATGGTGGATAAATCATTGACAAGCATGTGTAATTCATTAATTAACAAGAGAAAATCCACTCAGAACAGAATTCACATACAGTAAATTATTCTACTATGCTGGTTAGATAAGATTTAATATAGGAATGTGAACAAACAAAGGAAAAGGCTAAAGATTCTTGGAAATATCATCCAATAATCTTTTTTTGCTTTTCAAGTGACTGAGTGATTTTATTTATTTTTTGTTTGTTTTTTGTTTTTTCGTAGTTTTTTTTTTATATATATATACAAAGCCATAACCCAGGTTTGATTAACAGGAAAATGACATAAATTCTGTCTTAGGGTGGATTTTCACTTTAAACACAAACAGTATTTCTAATCACCTCCTAGGCTGCGAGTCTCTGAATATTCACACAGTTGTTTTCGGTGTAATATGCACAATCTTCAGAAAGCAGGTGGAACCTAAGTGTTCACTTTAGAGGGGTTCTCCAGCCATTTGGTCCAACAGCTATGCACATCAAGCAGTTTTTTTTATTGTGGCCTCAGTGTTTGTTTACAAAGTGAAGGTGGATATGACGTTGTCCTGACTTGAGGAACGCTTGTACCCCAAGGAGGAGCTGAAGTACGTCTCCCCATCGGTGCTGATGTCATCGTCGTCATCGTCATCCAGATTGTTGAGCAGGGGAGCCGAGCTGCTCTTACGCCTTCAATGAGAGACACAGAGGATGCCATATTATGAAGAGAATCCCGAGCGTTTTATTCTTAAGCTGCAAAGCCAATTTCGGGGCATTGTTCAGTCGACGGAGGATGTCATGTTCTAAATGCATTTACCTAATCTCACTTCGCAGAGCTTTGAGCTGGCTCTGGAGCTGCTCGTTGGCCTCCTGTTGCTCATCCAGGTCTCTCTGCAGCTTCTTCTTGCTGTGCTCCAGTCGGTCGATCTCCTCCTCTGCCTCATCCATCTGCCTCTTCAGGGCCTTGAGGCGCAGATTCAGCTTTCAGAGGGAAACAGCACGCCGTGGGTTAAAAGATCAACACAATAAATACTTTCACTGCACGGTTGAAGGGATCCGCTAATTAATTCAAAGTCTGTTTGTATGTGTGTGGTGTCTCTGCGTGCTTTTGCTCTACCTGGTCCTTTTGGTCTTGCATTGAGTGATGTTCTTCATCAACCTGCATCATCATGTCTTTCACCTTCCTCTCCAGCCGGCGGTTCACCAGCTGCAGGTTGGCACGCTCCCTGCAAGGCACGGCACGTGACGGATCAGTACGTTTAACACAGAACATCTTGCATAGACAACGAGGCATTTAGCTACACTATGGGCCATACACACATTAGTGCATAATGAATAACATAAATGTCAGAAGAATGCAAAGTATGTACAGTTGGTCTTATCCGGTACACTGAAACAAGGTGATCTATAATAAAGTCTGATTACCCAGAGAGGATCAGACAACCTTTGTAAATGAATAAAGGATATAGCAGTGCATATATGTATAGGGCTACATGCAGTACCTTTACCTTATCATGATTTGTTTTTTAAGTGCTTGTTGCCTCTACATAGGTACCAACTTTGGGGCATAAATCTTTCTGTCTGTAATCTTCCTGTTATTAGGCTGTCAAACATAAACTAAGCAGCATAATCTAAAGTAATGAAAATAGTATTTCTGCATGTAAACTGACGCCTGTTTGGGTCTCCCGGTGGGTGTCAGCAAGAATGTCAACTAGTCTAGTGAGGCTGTGTAGTTTGGTTGATGACTGATTGGTGATATCCGTGCACAGGAATACATCGACATTCACATCAACGCACAAGTATAAACACTTAAATGTAAGCGCTGCAAGGTTGTTTACATTTGTGCTTTCTATTATATTTGAATCTAAAATGTACTTAATGCTCTCCTTTTCCACCACTTCAACCTCGATGTCACCTCTATTCTCTATCCGACCATCAGCTCACCTTTCCTCTCCCTCAAGCCTCTCCTCAAGCTCCTGTATGCGGTTCTCCAGCTGGGACACCAGGCCCTCTTTGTTGGACTTCTGGGAGCCCTCGAGGTGGGCCACTCTGCTCTTGAGGTCTTTGTTCTAGGGAAGACACGAGCAGACAAGTGAGATGCTCTGTTGGAATCAACAATCCGCGGGTCCACTGTAAAAGTATATCAACAGGAGGAAAAATAAATTGATGTGGGAATGGAGGAAATCGATTGAAAAAGAGAGGGATGAAAAGAAAGAGACAGAGATGAATGAAAAGGTTTGGAGCTCTGCTCTGAGTTTGGAGAGTACACTCTGTGTAGTTGTTTTCCTCCAGACAGGAGGAGTGTGTGTACCTGTCTCTCCAGAGCCATCTTGTCACACTCCAGGTCCTGTCTGCTAGCCCTCTCCTGCAGGAGTTCATTCCTCATCTGCTCCACCTGTCAAGCAGAGCCCAGACACTGTCAACGCTACGGTCCCGCACAGTCTGAGGACAATTATTATCAGATATTGCCTGAGTCTCTCTCCACGAGTCCAAATACTGAGGAATAAAAGTATCAGTGAGGAGTGAAAAGGGCCTTTGTTAATTGGCGAATTAATCTTGTTTTTCTGTATTCCACTTATTATATAACTTTGCAGTAATCTGGGTAGCAACAATGATAATAAATCAGCGACAGAAAATATAGCTCTGGAGTTTCAAAATAAAAAATAAAAATAAAAAGTAGTTGATTTTTTGGGGGTCATGTGGGATTATCCAATGTTAACATTCACCAGGAATCAACATAAATCCAATCACTTCATACTGAACTAGCTCAAAGAGAAGTTGCTGCCTGAACAGGACTGTGCAGTGATGGTCGTGGCCTAGTTCAAAAGCAGGGAGCGACGCAAGAGGATGAAAACTAATCGATACAGTGGTGATGGTTCTTTCTTTGTGAGGGGAGCTTAGAATTGGTGATATTTTATGCCAATTAGTGGGTGACAGTGGGCTGCTCTGATGAACGATGGCCCCTATAACTGGTGCACCCAGCACAGTGCTTGAGGGAGCTGAATCAGCAGACTGGAACATACAGCGAAACTAATCTGCTTTGTGAGAGACGGCAGGAGAGGAGAGGGGAGATTACTCTCATTTAGACAGGAGAGGAGCACCTGGTGCCAGGAGAGACGCAGGTGTTCTTCCTGCTGCCTCTGCTGCTGCACCCCCCCCATAGCCATACAGCCCCCCTCACTTCCACACACACACACCCGTATCGACACACACATACACATGCGCATGCACACGGTTGCACACATGTACGCACACACACACACACGCACACACAGCGCTCGCACTCAATCCACTCCGCTCTGACTGCACAAAGCTCGAGTGTTGCCTTGACAACCGACCTCAGCCTCATGCTGAACCAATGCCACTTTGTCACAATGCCACTCTTTTCTCTCTGCCAGGAATTTTTTAAAGGAAAACCATTTAAGGAGATTTAAATACTCTACTCAACCTCTCCTTTAAAGCCTTTCTTGATGTCGCTATCCACTTATCTAAAATTTTGGTTAATACCTTGGAAATTGGGTCAGTTCCAGACTGAGGTGAACTCTCGGCTGAACCAAATCTTACTCACCTCGCTTCAGCCCTCATATTTTACAATAAATATATGCAGAGGCACAATGGACAGCCCTGTCAGACAGTAACCACTGGACCGTGTTACACAAGGTATATTATGCACAGTAGCTAAAAAAATATTTGGGTTTTAATATTTGTGTCTACAGGAGTGTTATTTCCACCAGAAATATACAGAACGAACAACCAGCACCAGGCAAACAAAAAACATTTTTAAAGGGAAACACAGTTTATCTGAATCTTAGCTCGATCAGCAGCTTGATCAGCGAGGAAGGAAAACGGGAGCATTTGTTCGTGCAGGATATGAAAACTCAGATCAAGCTCAAGAACTGGTTTTGTTCTCAAGATGCAGCTACAGCACCTAATTTACAAGTGAACTCCACAACCTGAAAACTTGAGACATTTGGCAGCGTGCATATTTTGGCTCTGGCGGTGCATTAAGCGGGGTCTTTTGTGACTGATGCATGAAAATTGGATAGACGCTGTTACACCACGCTGGCCGACTGCCAACCTGAATGATTACGCAAGATCATCTTACAGTGCAATAACCCCTCCACTTTATCCAGACCGGGAATGAACTGGGAATATCAAGCTGCAGAGAGAAACACACCTGAGTGTGTGCATATGTATCAAGACACACACACACACAAAGCCTTCATATAAGCCATCAACTTATGCATTATGTTAATCCAGGTAGGCCTGTATTCAAAATCTGAAATTATTTTGTGTAACATTCTTTCCCTTCAGAGATGAATGATCATGATGTTAAGGATGAAGGACAAAGAAACACTAGAAAGATCAGATGTGGACTGAGATGGAACAGAGACAGGTCTGTGTGAGCAGAACTGAGCACTGACAGGGGGTCACTGAAACAGGTGAGCACTGAAAATGATAATGTGTGGAGTGTGTGTGTGTGTGTGTGTGTGTGTGTGCGTGTGTGTGGTACCTGCTCTCTTCCTCGGTCTATCCTGTCCATCAGCTGGTCTCCACCCTGACGCTCATCATCCAGGTCTATCTCCAGCTGGGCGATCCTGTCCTGCACAGCACGATGACAAACAAACTGTCAGGAGGAACGCTGCTGCATCAAAGAGCCTGATCGTCAGAGGCCACTGAGGTACGGCTTTTATATTAAGCAAAATGACTGTCAGCAGACCTTTTGCCATGATTTAGGGGTGTGAATCTTTGGCTTGATTCAATTCACTTCTACATTCACTAGTTGGAGATTTCTGAGATTTATTTTATTCTCAAGGAGAAGGGAGAAGGAGACACATACAAAGCCTGCACCGGTGGCTTTACGTGACACAATACTGTACCTCCATGAGTTTGATGTGTCGGGATTTGTCATCCTTGGTGTTTGCATGTGTCTCAGCCTCCACCTCCAGATCGTACACCTTCTTCTCCAGGCTCCTCTCCCTCAGCACAGCCTCGTCCCGCTCCCTCTTGCACTGCCGCAGGTCCTCGTCCCGGGCTGACAGCTGCAGGGAGGCCATGAGAAAATCACCAATTCAACATCATCGCTGATTTTGACCCAACCGATTCAAATTTACAGCATTGTCATGTTCAAAAACCCGTCTGCAGGTAGAATATCTTTACTCAAAGTGTGGACTGAACCCAAGACCATCACTATTCCAGCCTCTTATCAATATATTATGGCTGCAGGAGTGACAATGAGTTTAGCTGCTGCTTAGGGAAATGACTACATGGTTCTCCTGAGTGACTAATGGAGCCAGCACACCTAGTGTTTCCCCTATGTTTGTTCAGCGGCACGGCCCAGCCCCCCACCTCCCACCACAGCTGGAAAAACGCCCCCACTGCTTAATGTGAAGACAATGAAAATTCATCATCTGGGCATATTTGTCACCCAGAATAAATATTTGGCCATTACAGTAGAATTATTCCATATTTTAAGACATAAATACTTAAATAAGTCCTAATTTGATCCACGGAGCTGAGCATACTAAGTGGACCACGCGCCAAATGCATGCTGGGAGAGGCTCCCACCCCCCCGTGGCTCTGAATAGGAGCAAGCCGCTTTGGAAAATGAATGAGGGAATGAACGAAAGAAGCAGACCGAGTGAGTGAAAATTGCTTGGACTTCTGTTTTCGGCAGATTTGCAGCCAAGGCTTTTAATTTTAAGTGAGCTTTCTGCCAAGTCCAGAAGGGTGGAGACATTTTGGAGCAAGTGGAAAAGTGGCCTCACTGGACCGAGCGCCGAGTGATGGGACTGTTAAGAGATTTCTCGGGAGAGCAGAGGAGGAGGATGTGAAGTCAGCCAACCCAGATTTCACAATGACATCACAGCGATCACATCCTCCTCTTCCTGAACACCAGCTGGACAAAGATACATCAGCATGGATGTTGGCAGAGCAAAAAGGAAGTGGACACTGACCTTGGCTTTGCTTATAAAGGGAAGCCTGCACTTACATCAGCCTCTGGACGACAGATCCTGAACACAAATAAAACTAATAGTAAAAGCCAATGTGGCCTGCAGGGTTTGCTCACAATCGTAGTTCACAGGGTCACAATGTGCAGCAACAATGTGTATACAACTGAAAGTCCATATCCCTGAACAGGCTGAGTCACACCTACACTGAAGACATTAACATGCACACAGGCATTTTTTTATATCTCTTCTCTCATCTATACAGGTGTAAAACAGAGAGGGAATACTCTGACTCTTATATTCCAGCCTTTGTCTCTCATAGACATGGTCATTCATTTTTTACCCTATTAATACATTTTTTTTTCTTTTAGAGAGAATTGCTACATATAAGCACAATCACATCCCAATATATTATATCAATGGAAATAATCTGAACACATGTTTACTCAATGGGATGCACATTTTGTGCAATTATGAGAGTGAGTGGGCTGAAAGAAAAACAGATTCATCACTGACATGCTGTCAGAGCTGTGCAGATGTGTCCTAACCCAGAATGACCTCTAAAACCAGTTTTCTATGTATTACAGTCTCCAGTATTTTCTGTTGCTTTATCCTCCGTGTTGATCTTGTGTTTACCAAGGCTTCTAGGAGCATTCAGGTGCTATTGAATGCCTTGTAGTACTTTATTTTTGAAAAATGTTTGTCCTGTGGCCTCAGAAACATTTGCCTGTTTCTAGTTGGTCAGTGTATTTATGTTAAATTACAAATACTGTCCGAACTAACATAAAATATATCATATATTTTTAAATATAATATATACAAATGTTCACAGCAGCAGACAAAATGTACATTTCAGCTATTGACCAAAAATCATATATTACATGTTGTGTGACTGGTTTTTGTAATTTGGTGTTTTGCGAACTGGCACCATTTCAGTTTGAACTTCTTCAACTGAGCATGCCGCCTCTCCTTCTTGTAAATATGCTGTCAATTGCCCTGCATAGTTGAATAAATATTCCATAAATAAATCAAATCAAACATAAAAGCCACACCTGTTCTAATGCAAATGATTCACATTTAGCTATTCCTGGAGTGAACAAAAACATTCCTCACATTCCACAGAGAGGACAGGGTTAAGTTGCTCAAGTGCAAACAAAGAGGAGTGGCCAGGGGGGTGCTGGAGTTTTACTGGTATTAGTTATATTATGAGCTGGCCAAGGTCACCGGGGGATTATAAAGAGATTCATCAAAACTCCCTTTCTGTTCTGATGTCCACTGCAAACAAAATTAACGCTTTCACGTGCCAATTTTCCATAGCTTGACTTGGCTCAACTACCTCACTGTGATTCTGCTCCGTCTCCTCTTAAACCCTCAACCTGAACGTTAAGCTGTGTCTACTTATGTGAGCGGACCAGTTTTGGGTCTGGAACGGGCAGTGGGGAGCAAAAATTCCTCGGGCATGACATCACTCTCTGAAAGAAGAGGATGATGCTGGTGGGAGTGTTGAACCGCATTGAGTCAGAACAATGGCTCATCATCTGCGGTTCTGCATGGAGAGCTCGGTTGGCCTGAATGCTGACAGTCGTGCTTTGACTGCTTTATTAAGCATGTGAGCTGTGTGAGCGCTCGGATCGGCCTCTGCTTTGTGTTACATGAGTCTGACGTGGCCCACCTCGTCTTGCAGGGTCTTAGCAGCCAGACGGGACTTCTCCAGCTCCTGTCCCCGCTCTTTCAGCTGCCTCTGCAGATCAGCCAGCTCCCGACGGTTCTTCTCCCTGTAAATATCAATCTGCTCCTGCAGCTCCTGGGTGGACGACTGGGAGGCCTCGGCAATCTCATTCATCTGAGACGAAGAGCGAGACGCAGTCAAGGCCAAAGAAAGAGGGAGATATGAGATTTAACAGAGCTGTGATGAGGAAGGGGTTACAGTTTGAAGTCTAAACAACTTATAGATAAATAAATCTAGAGGTAGAGGAAAAACGTGTAAAGCAGACGTCAGCATCCTCACCTCCCTCTGAAGTTTCTCCACCGTACGGTCCAGCAGCCTCCTCTCGTCCTCAATCTCATTCTTCGTGTTCTTGAACTGCTCCTTCTGAATCCTCTCCTCCTGCAGCCTTTCCTCCAGCTCCCTGTGTTCAGCGCTCAGTTTGCTCAAGTTCCTCTGTGGGAGGTCAGAGAATCAGAGACGTCGGGTCGATCAGGCTGCGCTTGTGATGCACATTTTTTACCAAGTCTCTGCACATACAGTATGTCATGATGTTGTGCATCTCACCTGTACATCCTCTAACCGTACGGTCAGAGCACGGTTGGCACGTGACATCTCCTCCTCTTGCTCTTTGATTTCAGCCAAAGACTCTTCCAACTGCTTCTTCTCTCTCTGTGCACATGAAGTTATACAAAGATTATATAATAATAATACTACAATATATGTATTGTCATATGATAGGTACCAACGTATCAATAGATGACAAAACTCAGGGACCGAGTCAATACTAAAAGCTTGAAGACAATACCAACACTAGTGTTTTTAGTATCAGTAGGATCGACACAACTTCCCTCACTCTGAAACTCCATAATTCTCCAGATTGTAAATCAAAATGACAGCACATAATCATAGCATGGTATTTGTTGGCTTTAAATAAAAGATGGCGTGTTGAACAGGATTTCTATTTTAACTGTGTTATTGAATGAGGGACTTTTGATGCCTCACCTCCAGCCTGCCCACTCGGTCTCCCAGCCTGCTCTCCTGTAGCTTGGCCTCATCGATGATCCGGTTGAGTTTAGCCACCTCATTCTCCAGCTCCTGCGCCCGCTTGCGCAGCCGCTCGGCCTCTTGGGTAAGACGCCCCGCTTGACCCTCCGCTGCACCCTTGGCCGCCTCCACATCGGCCCTCTCACGGATCGCTGCTGCGCTGCTCTGGAGACCGAAACAGACAGGACAGAAAAGGCTTCAGCACAAAAGAGGCAGGAGTCTGTGACACCGGACGGGAAGTTGAACAATGTTGCATGAAGGAACATTCGAGACGCCTTGAAATGCCTGATGCAACAAGAAGCCATTTATTGTGCTCCGTTTCTCAGGCTGCTATTTTTTGCAGTAAAGATACAGAAATTGCCATGCTGCATTTTTTTCCCACACTTTACAACAAACCTCATGCAAATCCAGGACAATATTTCTAAACCTTGATTAGTTTCTGAAGGCCACAGAGACAGAGCCGACCAATCTATTCCTGCTACTTTCCTGTTAATCACAAATGAAAATCACATTTTCATTTAATATATCTTCGACAGCTGTGAGAGGGCCTTTAAAATATGTTTTCATGGCCGCTGCCTGTCTCCAGAACTTCCCTCAGGGTCCCTGTGTGTCTGTCTGGACTCGGAAGAGACAGAGTTAATGGTGCTCTCCCCCCTGCATGGATTTATGAATGGAGTTTGGCTTGGTTTGCGTGTCTGGGTGGGGTGAGGATGAGACAGAGTGAGAGACAGACAGAAAATAAATGTTTGTGTGTGTGTGAGAGAGAGAAAGAGCTGACAGCACTTATTCAACAGGTAAATTTCAGTTGTGATGACACCCATCCAGAAAATGACAGCGCTGTTCGACAGCAGACATGCATGTGATCATAAACAAGAATATCTGGAAAGGGAGCGGAATGTCAGACAACAGGTTCGACCGTCCTCCTGCTGCACGGCGAGGAATGTCAGCGCTTCTACACCTATGGACGCAAAACCACAACAGACTTCTGTGAAAGCCCATCGGTTCCCGTCGTCTCTGATACCTGAAACGAGCGATGAACCGAGTCAAAGTTACTCATTTTACCGAAGCTTCATGGGCTGAGGTGACCGTGTGCGTCCCGGGGTTATCAGGGGGTCCGATGGAGCAGATTAACGCACAAACGGCTGTTTGGCAATCTTCCACGACGGACACGATACTCTTTATCGCTCATCACACACAGCCATGTCATGCACGCACGCACGTGTGGCTGCACAAAGGAATGAAAGAACACACACACACACCCTTCTGCCTTTACAAACCACCTTCTGTCCTCAAACCACATATAGTAACACCAATTTACTCACTGACGTTTGAGTTACTCAGTGGAAAAAAACGTGCATCATGCATTAATTATCTGGCAGGTAAACTACAAATCATTACCACTAGATAAATATGTCATATAATAAGATAATATATAATGAATATATCAATAGTAAACCACTACCAGAGGTTAAAGCAGAAAGCAGCAGCCTGGGTTTTAACCTCGTAGTTTTTTTTGTTTGTTGTTTTTTTTGCCAATGATATACTCCGAGGTGCTTCATGGTTTACCTTTTAACAGCCTGAGAAACACCAGAGAGGCAGCGTCATGGAACAACAGTTAACACACCTGATATTACAAGTCATGAGTTTTTAAACTACGCAGGTCACAAGTGGGTGTGAATGTGTGTGTTTATTCCTCAGCATTTAATTCTCACTGGGCATTACGGTTTTGAATTTGAATTGTAAATTTTAGTTTCTGCTGGAGGCCAAAGTCCCGTGCTCCTCCGGTCCTGATACGTACACCGCGCCCTGCTCTTGTGTGCCGGTTCTCGTAGGTCAGCTCGTTTTGTTGTCGCCATGTGTGGACGGAGGCACGGCACGTCGAGCCTCCTCCTGCAGCAGAGAGGTGACAGCGCTGGCAGGCCAGTCGGACCTGTTTCCCTTGTTGCCACGGTGGCGGCCTGGCTCTTTTTTGTTTGGCCACAGCAGTAATAAGGAGACTCGTAACTACCAAACACAAAGTAAACACTGGAAGCACCCGGTGTCACCTCGATCAGCAACACAAATGACAATCGATCTACAGTCATTCAGTTTTAATAATGTCAAGAAAACATA
>OMLF01057054.1:0-10365 GCA_900302615.1 Holocentrus rufus | reverse complement strand
GGGGGGAGGGGGGGGGGGAAGGGGGGTGGGGGGTGGAAGGTAGACACAGCCTAAACAATAATAATAAAGCACTGACTCGGTTCCCTTTTTACATAACTAGTCCAGCCCTCGCCCGGCTCTGGCTGCCCCACTTCCCACACTGGGTCCTGTGAGTGAAAAACCTGGGCGAAGCCGCCCGGCGACACGGGGCCCTGGGAGGTGACCCCTGCTGTCTGTGTGGGTTAGTGGGTGACATGGAGCGACATGGGACTCCTGTTCATAAACCCTCTCCCTTTCTCATACACTGCTTCTAGTACATTTACTTGATGATTCTCTCATTAATAATACACAACTTTTCCATGAAGACAGGGATGGCAGTCGTTTCAGCAGCCGTTCTTATTTAACGCAGCATTTTACTGAATGGATAAATTTATCAAAACACAGGATATGATGTCATCATGCCTAACCAAGTAATGCTCTATACACCAGTTATCAACTGTTTATGAGACATTATTTCACTGTTCTTCACTCTAAGGAGCTAATCATTTGTTAACACATTTGAAAACACTATTAGATAATATTATAGCAAATACTGAATGATAAGTGTTCACAAACGATTATTACTTTATCAGCTATTAGATAATGATTACTTTGCTTGTTAATTGCTGCTATGCTTTGACACCTCTTATCGCAAAATGTATTAAAAAAAACAGTACAGTACAAACAATACAGTATTAAAGAGAAAATGTGGCAGTATCACACCTAATTGATTTTTTCCCCTAAACTAACGGAGGGGCTGACCTGGACGTTTTGTGCACTTTCAAACTGTTTGTCTAAAGTTGGACATTAACCAGCATTGTGCAGCTTTTAGAGAGCGGCACAGACGCTGTGGTGAAGTTATGTACGGCCCAGGTCGTGTGTTGTGGTCACACTGCAGCTCGCTATGTGATTCAACACCACTGGGAACACACACACACACACACACACACACACACACACAACCAAATCAGATTTTACACTTCCAGGATAAACAATGGAGCTCATGATCAAAACGCAACAATGAGCCGTAACCAGCATCAGTCATTTTACTGTACCTGTTCTCTCTCTCTCTCAAACACACACATGCACACACACACACATGCACACACACACACAGACATTCATGAGCACACAGTGTCCTCTCCGAATGTCAGCAAGATTAATGCCCTTCTAAATCTATCAGGCATGACCAGTTTGACTTAGAAAAGCACCATAAACAACCACTTTGACACCTCAGGGAAGGAAAAGTGAAAACACATTCCATCCTCAGTTTTACCTTTAGAAGTACAAAAGCCACTAAAGGTGCTGTGTAGAACATTTTTTAATATCAGTGCCATTGTCAAATTAATATCATGATGTACTGTAAACAGATGAGGCCATGATTGAGACAACTGGTAGCCTCTATAGAAACTTTTCAAAATGAAGACAACATTTCCCATAAACCTTGTTGCTTCCTGTCTCAAAGAGGAAGTTGTTACTCATCCATGATGTTGTTCTGCATGTCTGTTTTCTCTCCGGATTTACTTGAGAAGATAAATATGCTGGAAGTGATTTTTCCATGGGCCTCTCTCTCTCTTTCCACCACCTGCCCACGTGAGGCCCACCTCTTGCTTTGTACCATAAAGCAATCTGCCTATGTGCCATAAAGACATGAGACAATTTCCTATAAAATCACACTGAGCGGCACACACACAATATAACATGCAGTGTAGAGGCCAATAAAGGCTGCTGATCTTCTTGGCACTTGTTTCTTTATGCTAATTATACTAATATCTCAAAATTCACGTGACATTAATTTATAGGGTGTTAAAATACTAAAAATACTAACAACGAACCTTTTTATTCAAAGCACTTTAGTATAATTTAGTATCAAATTTGACAAAGTCAGGCTCAGAGTTTTCACTGTATTCACCAGGAGGCCACGAGAGAGCTTTCCCACATGGCTGCAGTTTGCCATTTCTATCACAAACAGACAGTAATCATACCAAAGAAAATTCAGATGCAGATTACGACTGGTTAGATAAGATGGCTAAACAATATATAGTAACTGGTTGAAAGGCCACACAAATTTAAGCTGCAGACGTCCGATTTCACTGCAACAATCACTGACAAAACGAGCGTCTCACCTCCACGTGGCTCAGACCAGGATGCACCGACAGGCAGGATTTCCATCTGCAGCAGCTGCAAAAACACACTGACTGTGGCTGCGCTCACACACAGGCTGGCCAGCAGCCACACGGACCGACCAACAAACGGCTGACCAACAACAAATACATGTTATTCCAAACTGTATTCATGACTTCAGTTAAAACAAAGAGATTAGAGCTTTGCAAAGATGTGAAAATATATGAGGCACGCTATCAGCTCTGTTCACACAGAGAGCAACGGGGGGGAGAGTGCAGCAGTGCATGTATTACTGTGTTTAGTGGGCCAATGAGCTATTTTTTCTGTGTTTTTGGGTGAAAGGAGGTAAAATAATCCTGTTTTTTTACAGGTTAAAGTCTTCAGAATTCCAAAGTAATGAAGATTTCTTGTTTCAGGGTGGTGATTTTGATTCATGTACCGTTGTTTGGGAGTAAGACAACATAAAATAAGAAGGGGAGGCGGGTGGGGGTGTAGATATCCAGTCATGGCTTAATAAATATTGCATAAAGCTAACCAAGGTCATTCAGAGCACATGGCATTTCCTGTATGCTATCACGTTATCAGTACTTAACACTCCATCCCGAAAAGAAATACCACAACTGTTCTCGCTCCTCTCTGGCGATGAAGAAGCCTTGATTTGTTTTGCCAGCACGACGGTATGTGTTACAAATACAAAAGCTTCCCTCATTAAAAAGAGGCACACAGACCTGGAACAGAAGGCCTGTCATGGACTGAAAGGAAGGCTTGAGGTAGAAATTAAAACGTGACAGTTGAGAAGCATTGGCATCTCTCTGGTCACAAGAGGCCAGTAATCAAATCTTGTCTTGTCCTGAGAGAAAAGGTAAAAGAAAACTCCTTTAAAAGGAGCCTCTATGCTTAGCCAAATGACAGGCTCGCAGGGATATTTGGGTTCATTCGGGAACTTAAATAGACCAGTTGAGTGAGAAAATAATATATCTTAGCACTAAGGTCTGAGAAACACGGGTGTTTACTTAAATTTTACTTAAAAAAAAAAATTACTCATCAACTATTCTCTAAAAATCACCTTTATCATCTAAAATCACCTAAATTCTGGTCAAATCTGGAACCTCCGGCAGCAGACATCTCAAATATACAGACCGGTTTGAGGCAACTTTGAAGGAATATGCTGCTGTTATTTCCTGACAGTTTTCTAATTCCTGTCCTGGAGTGCGGCCTCCAGCAAGATGCACATTTAAAGTGATGAATATGTAAATCAATACGCGTCGACCGCCACATTACAATGCATGGATTCTGGCTGTGAGTTAAGTCCATTGGTACACATCCATCCTTACATCCCCTGCAAAACTCCGAGCGCTTCAAACGTGCCCTGACATTTAACAAGAAATCTGAAAATTAATAAACGCCTAAGACATCACACATGAGATGAATTTTCAAGACACGAAACGTAAACCAATAATAAGTAACAGCAAACAAAATAATCAGAACAATCTCAGTCCACTAAATTCTTCACTTTTGGAATTTGAATGCCTCCTCTCTTGCCTTCTTCCCACACTCAGATGTACACATACACCGCTTCATCTCACACACAAACGGGCTGCATTTATTTAAGCGATCATCAAAAGAGAAACCCCTACCAGGGAGCATGGAAGGTGCCAAGCAATCACTTAAATATGCTGAATTCAACAGACCCCCGCTGCACCCAGCATTTGCCCGAGGATACAGCGAGGATCTCAGGGCTGTTCTGTCTTTTCAACAATAATTTGCAAAGCTCAGCTGCACAGCGGTCACCCCGGATCCCAGGTCCCTCCTATGTCCAGGTATCATGCACTCCTTCCATCCTGGCGACAGGCGCTGCATTAGACTGTGAGAACATCTCAGGCCTCCGTCTCCCACCGCCTGGCACGATTCTTCATAATGACTCATCGAAAATACTTCTATGCACTGTGTGTCTGTATTCTGTCATGTGAAGACGAATAACCAAGCGGTCTTCATTGTACTGTGGGATGTCCAAATATTACCGATGCCACTGACTGCGTGCAGAGCAGGGCAGGGAAGAGCAGATTGATAGGGAGAGTAAAAGACAAAATCCCATGAACATTCAGCTGGCATGGGACGCAGATGTGGCCACAACAGCACTAAAACGTTTTGATGCATGTGTTAGAAAGCAGCTGTCACTAAGAAACTCGTGCCCGATATAAAATGTATTTTTCACACACACGTTCAGAGATTTCCTGTGGGCAAGAATGAAAGTATAATTGATATCATTTCAGAACTTGCAAAGTGGGTCTGTGCTTTCATTATGTTTTTACCCAGATTATGTCCCAGGGGCCAATTCAGTCATGCAACAGAGAGACAAAAGAAAGAAGAAAAGTCCATGGTTCAGCTTTCCATCATGCCAATGGAAAGGCCAAAGAAGCCAAAGTCTGAATAAATCTGTCCACAAAGGAATTCGCAGCCTAAAACTCTCCAAGTCCAAATGTTAACTCAAACATTCAGATCTCAACACACACTTGACACAGTCTCAATAATAATAGACCCATATTTAAGTTGTGTACTGGCACACAGTGCAACACAACAGTTGACATAATGCCAAATGGACAATTATAAAATCAGAATGTCATTCAAAATGTTGATAGTTGGGGGAACTGAAGCCAGCTCTCTTTTATTTGTGTGAATGCCAGATTCTGCGAGTTTCTGCTTCTTGGTCAGACGGGACAGAAAAAGGCAAACCACCAAATCATGCAAGTCAAATTGGACATCAATCTCCAGTTGAATTTACAGCAGGAAAACAACATATCGCCTACAACCTTGCACCCTGAAAAAAAAACACACTGATCTCCAAAAAAATCTACACAGGCTTATAAAGGCACGGTTTGAATGCAAACTCAGACCGTTTTTTGTCTCAAATCGTCTGGATCATTTCAACATTTGGTGTATTTATCTTGGCTCTGAGGTCCTGCAACTTGTTTTGGCAGAGGAGGCTCTCACCACATCAGCCCCAACAGGCAATGAGGCAAAGGAACAATAAACAAAAAATCCAGGCCACTGCCTGGTTTCACACAGACGTGACCCTCGTGTGGCAGAGGGGCGACTTTCTCTGCATGACACAAACAGCATGCAGTGAGCAGCAATCACAACGGCACACACCAGAAAGTAGGTGACTTGAACCACTGAACCTTAAGTACTTGTTTTGTAGACTGCTTAATGCTATTAATGTTAAAAAACGTCTTGATGACAGCTATTTGAAGCCCAGGAAGTCAGATGATTCCAACAAGGATACAAATCTCCATTTTAACGAGTCATTCAGTCTCATGTTCAGTGTTAAAATCTTGTTTTTCTTAAAAAATCTGCCAGTGCGATGGAAAATCCCTCTTGTTTCCAATGCTAATCAACTTATTTCCAGAATTTCTTGAATCATGTGTCATTTTCTTGATCCTAGTGGGCTGATCTGCTTGATTATATTAAATACCTGAAACAATTGAAACCACATTGAAAACAAGTGGGATTATCTCATTCCACGGGCAGATTTCTCTTACTTGTTTTAAGAAAAACAAGCTGTTAACACTGAATATGAGACTGAATGACTTGTTAAGACGGTTATTTCTGCAGAGTGTTTTCACATCAAGGCTCGCTCCTTGCCATTTCTCTCAAGATCCAGAAAGTCTCTCTGTCGTTTCCTTCCTCGCTCGCTGCCTCCCTGCTTTTCCTTTTGCCTGTTTCCAGTCGCCTGCTAAATCAGCACCTTACAGCTATGCTGGGAACATACAGTGCTATCATCAAACACACAGACTCCTGTGGGAGTCTTTACTTTCAAAAACAAGCCTAAGGGGAAGTGCTCTCTGGGCTACACAAGTTTGATGATCAGACAGTGAGACTTCAGTTCACAGAGAAAATAGACTGGCAGAGATTAGTCAAGAGGCGAGTCGGGATACGGGTGAGAGCGATACAGGCCAGAAAATGAACTGGATTTGCTGTGAGAGCACGGTGGAGGTTTGGGTTGCTGTTGGTGCGCAGACTTGGGTGTTGTACTGGGTGTGGGTGTGGAATCAGTAAAGCTAGAAAATTAAACTGTATTTGGGATGTAAGTTGTATGTAATGGCATGATAACAATGTGGGTGTGTTAGGCACTGTGGCTCTGGACTCTGGGCGAAGCATAACAGCTGGAAATGAGGACCATGAATTAAACAGAACAGACACTATGTCAAACACAGTTATGTTTATTATAGAACTCTCACCTCAACCGGCTGTGCTGACTTGTGAATTTACTGCCAAAAAAATAGACCATATTGAAATAATGAAAATTTAGGTTGACATATTCTTAATTAACAGCTCTGATGCGGCATATAGGCTAAAACTTATTCAAACAAGTTAAATTCTAACAACAAAAACACAAGCCTATCAAACTAGGCTACTTCCATGCATCTTTGCCATGCAGCACCGGGGGGGTCAGGACTAATCGACCAGCCACACTCTTAGTTGACCAACAACCCTGGACTGATTAATCAACTGGTCAACAAAAAGGGGTCGACCCTACTTAGCCTTGATGAAGCTCCCCTGTTTCCTCAGACTGCCATTTTTACCAGATGGAGAGGATTTTGGGGGTTTCTTCTTCCGCCTGTCCTGCACATTAGTTGAAATATGGAGCTGTTGGAGGCAACATTCAGTCAAGTCACTGAAGAGACTTGCACACATCACTGGGAAGATTAAAGTTGCTCTCGCCTGTTCAAATTTGAATGGACGGTTTGAGAAACCAATAAGAAGACACTATCTCCCTCCCTTTTTCCAAAATAACTGGGGATGTTGTTCCAGAGTTTCCACTCCATATGGAGGAGAAATCCTGGGATCGAGGTCTACTGGAAATGATAAAGACCAGGCTCTGAGTCCAGAGTTTGGAGGCAAACTGTGTCTGAGCCCTGTTGAAGTATCTAACACTGAGAGTCAGGAACGCCACAGAAATGAAGATGCAACAGTCTGAAGAGGCATGGCAGAAAAGATGGCAGCCCCTCTGACAACAGGTCAAAGCTGGTTCACTGTAACAGCGCTGGAGCAGAGGGTCTGCAGGGAGCACATTCTCCACACTGACCCAAACATTCCTGAAAACAAACCCTTCTCTTTCTTCTCACTGCACCTTGTCTTTCCACATTTTTTGCATTCCAACATTTCACACTCGTGTGAAAAATCAAATCCAACACAAACTTTATACCACTGCTTTTGCTGCAGAATGTAAGAAATTCACCCAGGTACACACCGTCTGTTAAAATGCACGGATTATCTGTTCTTGAGAAAACATGATAAAGCCTTTTTAACTCTGATAAAATTCCACACATTTCAGCTCAATAAAAACACAATGCACCCTTCAATTTAAGACACAAAACAGGCCCCCCATCTCTTTTCAGGGGGATGGCCGCGCATCCACTTTCCACGGCATACTGACCCACTTATTCAGCATATCCCAACCCCCGCTGCTATTATTGTGTGAAACAAGCTCATCATTCATCATCCACTGAGGTCCACAATTACCCCCACTCTTTCAGAGCGCGCAAAGAGGGGGAACGCGGCGCAACTCAGGAACGACGGCTCATTAGATTAGTGATGGCTTGCCACTGCAATTAACTAGTATACAGAGCAATTTAGTGCTCCAGTTTCCAGCATTCTTCTCTGCATGGGCCGCTCTGATGGCTGCAAACGTCAGGGCCACACAAAGGGGGGAGGCAGCGTTTCAGTTGGCGGATTGATAAAAAAGATGCAATGTTTGCACAGGCTCTCTTTTCCTCTGTCTGTCTCTGACACTGAAACACAAAGTTGCAGAGAGTGTGAAATTTTGAGCAGCATTTCCTTTTAATGGCAGGCTTTCTAAACACCTACAGCTCAGGCTTGCATGCTATAGATTTTTGCACCTAAAACGCATTTGGGATTCATGGATATTTATTGTACTTTTTTGTAATATTTGTTTAGACATTTGCGCAAGACAGCATAGTGCAATGTTTAAATTTTTTGAAAATAGGACTAGAACTATTACTAGTAGATGGCATTCATCCGTTTTTCAAGCTTTTTATACACTGAAATTCTCAGAAATCACAGCAAAACAGTTTCACTTTTGACAGAAAATATTTCACTACATCTGTAATATATCCCACTAAGCCAAATTCTGCTCTCTCATTTATATGCCGACTCATCTGCCGCACATCTGTTGCACGGTAAACAAATACACGGCACACAACATCTAAAACAGGCCGGCCGATACCTACAGCCACTTCACACTGTCACTTGCATAACGAAAATACATTTCAATGTTATTTGGGGAGGCGATTTGTTTTTTGACTGGCACACATTAAGGAGATAGAACACTGAAGGTGTAACTGTGAGGATGAATTTGAGCTGATGATATGATGATGGTATTTAAGAAGAGGATGATGATGAAAACTGATGAACCCTCACAGCAGACTGAGCGTTAATGGGAGGCATTAAGATAAAAGCTGAAAATATAGAGATCTCTATTATACCCATAAAGGAGAGACAAACAATGACTTCATCTCGTAACATGTTTACAAAGCATTGAGGGTAAAGCCCAGATGACACGCTCCCCGGGGGCAGCGCTACCTCTGTTCGACATGAGGAAATGTTGTCACAGACGTAGAGTAATGCGCCGCTGTGGAGACCGAGCAGCCCCGCAGGAAGCCGAGCACAAGGAGCACTTCCACTCTTTGAAACAAACAGGACACACGTGAGCCTCGCAGCACCCCACTCAACACAATGCGTCCTCAGCCCCTCCAGTGTGTGATGTCGTCTCGCTGCGTGCAACATCCCTCACTTCATCTCATCTGACTTTTGTCCCTTTTTGCTTATTGTTTGGTTCCTTTCAATTTTGGAGCGCTTTGTGGCTTTGTTATGTGCAACTTTGGGAGGGAGGTCAAATTTAGGGAGCTCTCATGAATTGCATGTACATAAACAGATTGCTCACAAACCCAATCTCATTAAAAAGCGTATTTAAATCTTCAGACTTTGTTCCTCCTGTAAAATCTTCTTCCCTTGAGAAATCGGCTTAGATAAGTGACACCTCCGCACTTGGCTGGGTAAACAGAATCCACTGAGTTCCCATGAAAACTGATGACAAGATAGCTTTAAGAGTCACGTAGCTGAGGCTTTTGTTTTCGTTTTATCAACCTGTGCAGTTGGCTTAGTTAAGCCGTTTGAACTCAATTTGACCTTAAATTTCATTTAGTTGAGGAAAAAAATGGATAAAACAATTCCATCTGTATTGTAGATGAGTGGCATGCAGATATTTTGTATTAGTCGGTCATCTTAGGAGCTTTTGAGTAAATATATTCAAATCTGTGAAATAATTTTGTTATGGCAGAGCAATTACATTACCATTAATAGCTTGGTTGTTTAAAGCTCCTTATTATCTATGCTCCCCACTAGCAAGCGTGACCAATCCCATTTTAACAGAAAACCAGGCAGTCGCTGATTCATAATTGAGCGCCGCAGACGAGAGCAAATCTGCGCTATATTGATCACATGGTAAAATCTGCATGCATGTACAGGTAAGACTGCATTTTAAAGGGTTAACAAAAATGTGGGAGGAACCTTGTAGAGAGTACACAAACAATCACATTTGGTTATGGCGGGAACAATGAGAGCAATCAAATGTGGTGGGAAAAGCATCACACACAAAGGAGCAAACGAGTACTCTGCGGTTCTGTGAAATTTTCCTGCTGTTGTTCACGAGAAGATTTTGATTCCTGAGTATCGATGCGTCATTTTCGACGCTGAACATACAAGGTCACAATAAAACATACTTTGTTTCTGCTTTATGCAAGGCTGTTCGTGGCATTTGTTCTTGAAATTCTGCCCTGGGAAACTAAACTGTATGTTGAAATCTTGCTATCTCACATTTGTATCATGTGCAGGAGAGATTGCCAATTGCCCTCTTTCCTCCCTTTTCTCCTGCAAATCTTCTCTGTACAAACACACAAATAATACAACTGTCAAGCTTTGGAATAACAGAGCTTTTTTCCTTATTCTGGATACATCAAACCTTTTATATCTGTTACAAAGACTAGGTGATATTCTGTGGCAGAGCGAGTGCAAAGGTGTAAATAATGTCACTTCAAAGCCGTCTCGAACCTCCAAGGCCAAACATATGGCAAAAGTTTCAATGCAAAACAAACACAGTTACAGTTCCCTTGCTGCAGCACTTATCTGCACACAGGCTCTGAC
>OMLF01057053.1:32844-43086 GCA_900302615.1 Holocentrus rufus | reverse complement strand
CCCCGAATTACTTGATTTTAACCACAAATTATACTTTTTAAATTTTTTTTATTTTTTTCCAAATTTGTTTTTATCTTTTTCTTCATTGGGGATTTATGGTTTGATTTGAATCAGTCATTATTGTGAGGATAACAACATGTAAACGGTTAAAAAAATAAATCATGAAGCCTAAAATTTAACTTTTTTCACATTTAGCTGCCCTGCAATTTACGTAATTCAGTAATAAGTAATAAATATCTGCATTGGCAGGTATTTGTACTGATAGTTCGTGGTTGGAGCGTCAGTTTCCAACTATATACCAATCTCTGTCCAGGAATGGAAGTAACTAAATCTAAAATTTTCACATAGTGTGAGCAGGGTTTTTTTTTATATTGATCTTGACAGATTGTTGTTGGGGAAACATCAGCCAATTACTTCAAAGACTCAAAGCTTTTCTTGCACACAGAAAGCCTCACCTCTTTCCCTCCTCCTCCTTTTCCACATCACATCAAAGTTTTGAACGCAGGACTACTGATTAAAAAAGGAGAAGCTGAGAAAGCTAAAAACAGCACCAGTGCAAATAATTCATTTTCCTCCTCTGTAGTCCCAAGTACGGGGGGAAGTACTGTCTGGGAGAGCGGCGGAGGTACAAGACCTGTAACACCACGCCGTGCCTCCAGGACCTGCCCTCCTTCAGAGACATGCAGTGTGGTCACTTCAACACCATGCCTTACAAGGGCAAGTTCTACAAGTGGGTGGCAGTCAACAACAGAGGTAATTTAAATTCGGTGTACTAGTTTGGGTATGAAAGAATCTAGAGAAACCCTAAATTGCACCCAGTATGCATACAAAGAACTTGTCAGAAAGTAAAGAAAAGACTCTTTCAACGCTGTGTATCCATGACTTGTGGTGTTTTGTTGATGCAGCCATATTGACTCCTACTACAGCATTCCATTATAACCCCAGACTATACAACAAGCAGCCACAAACAAGCAATCTCCAAGAGAAAATCAAAGATATTCAAACAAAGATTGAAGTCCTTAGAGGATGTGACCCTCTCTCTGCCACCAACATCGCTGACACCACTGAAGTCCACTGATCTGCTGACTCATTTACATCCCCTGCTGCATCTTATTCACAACCTGCGCCCATGTTCCAATTATAAACAATGTTGATATGGGACATGCTGCATCTGTCAAGTTCATGACAAGTTTGTCTTGAAACCACATAAGTTATGTTCTTGTGGGCGTCTTGAAAAACGACACTAAATGGATTAAAAGCTGTCATGTACAGATTTCACTGCCTGATGAAGACAGTTAGCAGATGATGTTTACCTACGCTCTGTCAAAAGTTGAGCTAGTTTAAACCTGAGTTATTTTCCGACACATCAAAGCATTTCTGTGAACAGAAAGATGCACAAAAGTATCAGTACGTTTTGGTGTTCTACTTCAGAGTGAGTCACCAATCCAAATGTACTTAGTATTCAGAAGAAAAACTTGTTCCTGATTACCGAGCAGGGATAGTAACGTTATGCATATAAATTATTGCAACTAGGTCACTTCTCTCTCGATCAGTGGGCGAACCATGATTTGACTTTAAGCGTGTTATTTAATTTTATAAAGAATTACCATCTTTTTGGGGAGACAGTATTGCAGTGTCAACAGAACTCATCATGTTTTGCAGTTGCATCCTGGGTAAGGTGCACCAGTATTAAGGTGATTCAGGGTTTTCTCAAATACATTTGTAGAACACCTTGTTGGTATCATATGGTGTCGTTTTGTGGCCTCAATTGAAAAGGCAATGCTGGCAGAGATTATCCAAGTGTGGCATTTTCCACTACAACTGTTGTTTTTATGACATGTACCTCTCTCAAAACTCTTTCAGTCAGCCCTTGTGAACTGCACTGCCGCCCGCTGAATGAACATTTCTCTGAGAAGTTGCGGGACGCGGTCACTGACGGGACACAATGCTATGAGGGCAGCAAGAGTCGAGATATGTGCATCAATGGTATCTGTAAGGTAGCAAAACGTATTTCTGTAAATTATAAGAAGCTCTTTGTGCTTTATATATATGTTGTGCTGTCCTTTTTTTTGTTTTTGTTCATCAAGATCTCTTCTTTCTCCCACTGTTTGGTTGAGGAAATGCTAATTCTTGCATTGGCTGCTCTCTATTTCACCTCATTGCTCTGGGACTCCACTGGTCGTCCATCGTATTCAGTCGACCCTCAGCTTGTTTCCTCTGCAGAGTAGTGTTCATTCATTTGACATTCTGTATGAAAATGAGTTTGTTGATAGAGGAACAGGGAGGCTGTTATCTCCCAAGATGACAGCCTGCCCTTGCCTATTCTAATCCAAAATGCCAGTCAGTGATCCAAGCACTGTGATACAGAGTGGGCCGCAGACACAGACCTTCCATTAGTGGATTATTTGATGTGTATAGAAAAGTACTGTGTTATCGACTGTGGTATAGATGCACCGCTGTGCAGGACTGGTTAAACAGATTTTCACTTGAAGAGCTTATATAATCAGATTTGCAAGACTGATGTCAAAATTGGTGTTACAGTTCATACTTTGATTTCTTTTCATGAACAACTACTTTGTTCTTTCACTGCTCTGTATTTTCAGGGAAATAGCCTAAGGAGTATCCAGCTTAGATTTTCTAAACATTGTAAAACAAAATGGTTACTTCAGAGTGAGTACTACCATGGAGTACAATATCCCTGAGAAAACTTTTTTTTTCCATTGCATTATTAATACACACAAGCTCTTTTTCATGGCAAAACTTGTCATCTGTGCGCAAAACTGGCATGTGTTGTGATGGACCATTACAGTATTTCACAAGATAAAGTAAAATCCTGACTAGAGTGTCGGTTACTGCAGATGTATGAAGGCTGGGCACGGCCATCCTCGAAGGAAAACACTTTTCTTATTCACACTTTAGCACACAACATCAGGCACATCAAACCTTTGCATGAATAGTGTCTATTCAACAAAATATGAAGATAATTGACTAAATCAACCACCAACATCAATGGAATCAACTACTAATAATCGAAAGTAGGTGAAATCAGTTTGAAACTTAATGAATTATCTAATTTGAGCATATGCTTCAAACTGTTTTATTACAGTAAATTGTGAGCCTGTTTTAATTTTTTCACAATATGAAATTGCACTCACAAAAACTTGTATGAATTAGCCAAAAGAAGAGGCTGTGTTATTATACATCAAAAGGTAGACCTGGCACATTTTGTATTCATGCAGCAACTCCTGAACTTTACACCATACATGTCTGTTTAGAGCAAAGTGGAGAAATGTAAGTTTGCAATAAATGTATAAGCATTCCTCTACTTTGGAGGTTAAAGATTTTTTCAAATATATTTAACTTGAATCAAAAGGAAAATAATTCTCTTTATTCTTCTCTTTATAATTTTTCTGACGTGGATTCTGTAATCATAATAGAGTCTGTGATCTAATTTCTCTTTCACTGTTGAATTGCTGCACATTTTATTCTCATGCATTCTATCTTATTTGTTTGCCTGTGTGTTGCAGAATGTGGGCTGTGACTATGTGATCGACTCGAACGCTGTAGAGGATCGCTGTGGCGTGTGCCATGGTAATGGCTCGACCTGTGAAACTGTGAGGAGAACCTTTGAGGAGAGTGAAGGCCTTGGTATGTTTCTCACTGGGGTTGGAAATGCTCTGTCAGATGAATGTTTTTACACCATTAAAGGCCCAGGAGCTTTTAGGGTGACCTCAGAGTGTAATTAGCATTCAGACTTTAGTTTGAGAGTTCAAGGATGTCATGCTTTTTGCCATTTATAAAGATGCTGAAAGCAGGTTTCAAATAGTTTTGGTAAATATGTCCAAATGCTGACCCTCCACCGCCCACCTCCTCCTGTAGCTCCTTCTGACTCACCCCTCCTGCCCCTCCCTCATGCATCAATGTAAGGATGAGTTTGAATTTCTTCTGTACTAACTTGGAAGCTTCTGCCAGCTCACTGCACAGTGTTTCATGCTCGATGCTCGCAGATAAATCAAGATCCAACCCGAATGATATCTATAAAATATTCACACCAGGACATGAAAAAGTGAGCTTGCAGACATCACCAAACCAGCAATCGGAAGGTGAAGAGAAGCAGAGCGCAGATGACTGACAACCTGTGGCAGTTTTGTCTGGCTTCAGAGTTTGCTCCATTTGTCTGATGTTCAGGGCTTGAAATTTAATTTAAAAGGCAAACAAGACAGAAGTGGCTCTAATAACAATGCTGAGATTATGACATGCAGGCATGCTCAAAAATGTTCTTCTTCTATTATTTTTGCTCTATTCAAACAAAATCTCTGTCTGTTTCAAAGAAATCCTGCCTGTTGCAGATTTAAGGACTCAAACCAGTCACAGTAAAAAACTCATTCATTCGTACATTCACGCTTTAATACATACGTTATTTAAATTATTTTGATAATGTAGCAACCATCATGCACTTCAGAATCTGTTTTAAGGGCATGTTTGTTTAAATTTCAAGGTGGAAGTGAAAGAACTTGAAAGCTTGATAATTTTCTGATATCTGGATTTCTGAAATCCAGATGACCTACTGAACAGAAGTGGTATGCAGTGATTCTAGGAGTGCAAAATGCACATGAAAGGTGTTATTTTGCACCAGCATAAGTTTTACAAGTGCAACATTAGCAGATGTGAATGTAGTACTGTGTGATTAAATGTACTGCTGTGTTTTTGGATCTATCTCCAAGGTTATGTCGATATTGGACTGATACCAGAGGGAGCGCGGGACATCCGGATTGAAGAGGTGGCTGAGGCTGGGAATTTCTTGGCACTGCGAAGTGACAACCCAAGCAAATATTTTTTGAATGGTGGCTGGACTATCCAGTGGAATGGAGACTACAAGGCAGCCGGGGCGGTTTTCACTTACGAACGAACTGGACATCTGGAGAACCTGACCTCACCTGGACCTACCATGGAGCCACTGTGGATTCAGGTAGGATCAGAGGAGAATGATACTGACCTCCTCTAAACTTAATGTTTTGAGTTTATATTATGCCTTCATGATGCAAAGTAATTCGTCAGGTTAAGTAGAAACTCTTAGGCTTTGTTCAAACTGCAGGCAAATTGGATTTGTTTCTAAAATATCAGATCTTGAAGACAGACTGCCCAAACTGTTAATTACAAGTGACCAAACTGGATTTGAAAACTGGACAGCTGATGCAGCCTGGCCTGCTTTTGTTGTTGCCATCTTTAATTTCCCCATATTTTTCAGATTTTTTGTTTTTCTTTGGCACTGCAACCACAGCTTTCAGAATCCCCCCACACCACGAGATATCTCTTGATAAATTGTCTTGTTAGAGTCGGTTCCTTCCAGCTTTGCCTGGACGAAGTGTGAGCATGCAATTAATTCCTGTGTCTGTCCACAGACTGTTGTTCTCAGTCAGTCAGTCAGTCAGTCCCCCACGTAATGAAAACATGGTCTCACCTAAAGTTTATCTGTGTGTGTGTACAAAGTTTATTTTAGTGTGAGATGTTTGCAGGCTCCTAACTGAAATGAGACATTCTCTGCGGACAGATAAATTGCTGGAGCAAAAGGAATTTGAGACGTGGTTGAAGCCCATTGTGGGGAAACAACCATGAGGCTTATGCTTCTTTTATCAATTCCCTGAAAATCCTAATGAAACATGTTTTTGGATCAGTCAGTGGATTCATCCTCTGGTGCCTTGTTCCTAGCCCACCAATTCTGAATCCACTGATTGAATTCTGTAGCATTAATACAGTTCACCTCCCAAAGGTGAATCATGTGAACTAAGACTGCTGCTTTTTGCAATCTAATTAAATGTAGACATTGAAAAGCCTCGTGCCTACAGCCGCTGTGCTGATATACAGTATAACAGCACTCCTTCTCCTGTGATATTGCTTTAATAAATATAATAATTAGTTGTAAGCAAATTTGGGCTTAAACTAGGCTTGTTTTATGGTTTGAAGATCTGTCATATGAAATGAAAATGCAGGGTTTGGTTTGAAATAAATAAATAAAATATCTTATTCTCTCTCCAAAAAAAAATTGATTTGCAATAGGCAGTTTGCAGTTGTGATTTTGTGTTCGATGTGGGGCTTATTATTAGCAGCAGACGGACTGATTTTCAGAAACAAAACAAAGTGATGCAGTTATCTCTCTGCCGTCACTGGGCTGCTGCACTCAATATTCAATCCTGATATAGTTTGCATTTTAATGAATATCTCACAGATGTTCATTGTTTTGTTTGTGTCTGCAGTAACTGTTACCCAATTGTGCAATATGTTGTATTATCTATTGAGAACATAAGGACTGTGGCTGGCTGTAAGACAGTCAAAGCTCCACATACTTGATAAACATCAGCCAGGTGCAGCACAACAGCTCTCCCCCTATCAACAGTTAAGAATAAAGTTTTGGTGATTGAATTGTGAAAGATAATATATTGCTCTTCCATTAGATTTAATGCATAATATTTTGAGTTTTAACATGTTTCACAGTCCATCCTCTCTTGTCTTTATGCCAACTACTCTCCTGTCTGTATATCTGCATGTCTCTCTCCCTCTCTTTATCTCGCTACCTATCTCTGTCTAATGTCTGTTAATCTCTCCATCTGTGATAATGGTTTAAATTATTGATACATTTGTAAAATTAAGTAAAAAGAATTTCACTGTCCCTGTCTTTATCATGAAATGTGACTTAATTACTTGTGTACATTTCAAGGCAGTATGATTCAATGGGAACAGGAGGGTACCAGAGATTATGTAGGATAAGTTCTATTTATGTCGTAAACACGCATAAAAGTCATAGATTAGTTAAAACTCCTTTAAAAATATGAACTTAAAAAGATTTAAGGTGTAGTGGGTATGAGGTATGAGTGAACTGAGCTCTCACTCTCCTTCAAAGTCAGTCGTCTACCAAACTAAATCTTTGAAGCTTCCAATAAACAACATGACCTCTGATCTTGTTATCACCATGTAAACACCACCACCATCCCCACTTAAAAGAATAAGAATTAGACAAATAATATATTGATTTAGAAAGCGCATTTTAAGATACTCTCGACAGGTTGTATAAAGAGAGTGAAATGTCAGAAAAGGTTTCAGGAGAGAGAGAGGCTGGTGGTGGATCCAGTGCCACAGAAACCCATTTTAAAGATGAATAAATGTGAATTATGATCTTGGAGATGAGGAAAGAGTCAGAGTGATGGAGGAGGGGAGTGATTTTACAAGCATTGCTGAAGTCTTGGGACCCTTTGATCCAAAACCTGATGTGGGTAACATGAAGGGACCACAGATCAAACACCGTTGTGATTAAACACTTAGAGAGACTCGGTGAAAAACACCTCAACAATTCACTTTATCCATCTCTCTAAATCTCTCCTTTTTTTCTTACCGGTCAAATATTTTCTTGTGTGTTTCACAGCTTCTCTTTCAAGAGACCAACCCAGGGGTGCGCTATGAATACACGATCAGTCGAGAGGTCTCAGAGGACAATAACATTCCTGTCTCGCTTTTCTTCTGGAAATTCGGTTCATGGACAGAATGTAGTGTCACCTGTGGAGTAGGTAAGAGAAACAGTGTTTACTTCTCAAATATTATCTGTCTCTCTTCTCAAATATCTTGAATCTCAAAGCTTAATGCAGTTGAGAGTGCTTTAAATCCGTACTCTTTTTGATGTTACTGTTACTTATTAATCAACTTATAAAACTGACTTATACACACTCATGTTTGATCTGACCCTGTGGAATCTTCCTTTCACACAACAAACAAGAAGAAACTTTATAGAATCAAATATATACTTAAATTTTTAACCTTTTTTTTTACTTTTTCAGTCTTTTCTCTGCTGTGCCTGTGCTTCAAATGCTTCAAGTGCTTCAAATCAATTTACAAATACAATTTCACAGTTTTGGCATTTAGGAGATGCTCTTATTCAGAGCCCCTTACAGTTACTGCTGCAGAAAAGCACGTGCACAGTCCTAAACAGGTATCACTGTAATTGATTAAAACAAATAGAAAACCAATGCTTTCATCCATATGCAGCGAGTGAAGAATGTGTGAATAAGCTGAAACAACCTTAACGATTATATTATTGTCCGAGTGCTTTACGATCACAGAGAACCACTGGTTTCAGTGTTCCAAAGTTAAATTTTTCAGGCAGTATTAATAATTACCAGAGCAAAGAAAATCACGTCCAGAACCTCCAGGGTTACACACAACCAAGTTTTATTTTTGTCCTGGCGTTGCCCAAGAAGAACACAGAAGGCAGTGTTGTGTTTTTGCAAACTGAAGGTTATCCAAGGATGATCCTGGGACTGCAAGTCTATTTCAAACAAGGCCGGCTCGCTCCCTTAAAAAAAAAAAAAATGTTCTTTGTTTTTATCAGGTTTTGAAAATGTCACCAGTGCACAGTCTGCTCCTGCAGCTGTGCTCCTCTTGTGCTCCTGTTACTCTCTCGAGTTAGGTGCTGCTCATCTGATTTCATTTTTTGGTTCCCAGGGGGCAACCAAAAAGACAAAAGTAAACAACCACTGGGTGCAAAAGTTTTCTTCTCTATTTGATGTCCAAAGAATTTTCAATTTGCAGGTTTATGTTATGTAATAGAAAGTGTCTAACGCAAACTTTATAGTCCTTCTAATTCCAGTCTTAGATCTAAGATAGCAAATAAAATGGTCAGTTAAACAAAGTTGTACTTACTAGTTACTGAAGGTAATTCTAGCCTCCCATTGCTGTAGCTATAGTCATGAGTATCCAAGTATCCTTTTTGTTAATATGGTAATCACTAGATAAAAAAAATACAGCACATTATTCCCAAAGAGAAGCAGAATGGACTAATGACAGATCCTCCTTTGTTGAATCAAAAATGCAACTATTTTCAAGTTTTTCCACCCCAGACTCTGCGAGGGCATCTCTGTCTGGGCACCCAGCATGAGCACGCACATCCTTTCATTGAAATGAACTTCAGAACAAGTTCAAAGCATCCCAACCTAGTGGTGTTTCTCCGTGTGGAGGGCCCTGCAAAGGTCTGTTTTAATTTGACAGCCCTGTGGTGAGGGCCTCTTCATTATGAGTGCCCTCATCACTCACAGAGGAGTGATCAGAAAACTTTTGAAGCCATGTTTCATCTGTGCAACCCATCTCCATCCATGTTTGGGAATAGGCTGTAGTTATATTAACAGATAATGCATAAATGCATCTTGCTGTAATGCCATTGATTTTGATCTACTTAGAATACAGAGACAGGAGCACAAGAGAGATGGGTGTGGACGGATATTATGTTGGAAAAACCAAGATGAGATTCTACGAGATGAGCTTCGGTGTTGTCATTGTTTTGCTCAGCAGCACACAGCACATAAAATCCATTATCATGAAGGCACATGTCTATCATTAAAATCCATCATGTTACTCTGGACCTTCCCGCACCACTCACCGTTTTATATCTGTTAAAGATGCTGCTGTGTTACTTCTTCATGGAACGCGCCTCTGTGCACAGCATGATTACATGACTCATTCATTTAAATGCGAGATCTCTGTTCCTTTTCCTGGAAAATAAACAAGAGGGAAAAAACCAGGAAAAAAACAAGCAGAAGACACACAATAGCAACTTCTAGCAGGACATTGTAAGCCTGTCTATCCTGCAGAGCCCACCAGCCCTGACCTTGAGAGCATACAGGGAAAAATTCCCAAGAAAACTGATGTACCATGAGTTTGATTTTGATGAAACATGCAGGGCTGATGCCATTATTCAACTCATAGTCCCCGAAGAAATAATATAGCACTAAAATCAGCTGTTTCACACAAAACTTTTCATTGCAACAAACAAAACACAGAAGTGTAAAAAGTGAAATTTGTTTCTGTTGTTTCCCAGTGGCTGTCATCACGCTCAAATAACATGTGCACTCAAGTGGAAATATTCATTTAAAGACACTTTGACAAGTTCGATAATGTTTTTCATGTTTTTATAGTTCTATCTCAACATAGCCCTCTCTCTTGGGTTCATTTGACTTGTCTACCTTGACAAGGCTTAACAGTGTTATATTTCTATTGTGGCACACTTACACCCTAAATCGCCTGCAGACAACATTGATTTTTGGTCCTTTTTTATAGGAAAGCCTTTTATAATAGTCATATTGTCATTGTTTTAGTTCTTTACTGTTATTTTTTTGTCTTCATTTTGTGTACATAGGTTCTACATTAAACATCATTATTCATAGTAGTAGTAGCAAGTATAGTGGAAAAGCCATATAGAAC
>OMLF01057053.1:15874-32824 GCA_900302615.1 Holocentrus rufus | reverse complement strand
CATTCATTTAAATGCGAGATCTCTGTTCCTTTTCCTGGAAAATAAACAAGAGGGAAAAAACCAGGAAAAAAACAAGCAGAAGACACACAATAGCAAATTCTAGCAGGACATAGTAAGCCTGTCTATCCTGCAGAGCCCACCAGCCCTGACCTTGAGAGAACACAAGGAAAAATTCCCAAGAAAACTGATGTACCATTGGTTTGATTTTGATGAAACATGCAGGGCTGATGCCATTATTCAACTCATAGTCCCCGAAGAAATACTATAGCACTAAAATCAGCTGTTTCACACAATATAAAACTTTTCATTGCAACAAACAAAACACAGAAGTGTAAAAAGTTTTGTTTCTGTTGTTTCCCAGTGGCTGTCATCACGCTCAAGTAACATGTGCACTCAAGTGGAAATATTCATTTAAAGACACTTTGACAAGTTCGATAATGTTTTTCATGTTTTTATAGTTCTATCTCAACATAGCCCTCTCTCTTGGGTTTATTTGACTTGTCTACCTTGACAAGGCTTAACAGTGTTACATTTCTATTGTGGCACACTTACACCCTAAATCGCCTGCAGACAACATTGATTTTTGCTCCTGTGATTTTAATCAGGGCATACCATGGGCTTCAATGTGTTGGTCCTTTTTTATAGGAAAGCCTTTTATAATAGTCATATTGTCATTGTTTTAGTTCTTTACTGTTATTTTTTTGTCTTCATTTTTTGTGTACATAGGTTCTACATTAATCATCATTATTCATAGTAGTAGTAGCAAGTATAGTGGAAAAGCCATATAGAACATACATATATTTTCCATTGTGCTTCCATTGATGTGTAGCCTGCCAGTTTATTTTCTTTTTTCTCTTGATATCTGTGCATTCTCATTTCATAATTACATTTTTTTCCCTCAACAGGAGGACTCCCTCTGTTCCAACCTGGTCACCCTTTTCTTTTCATCCAATTTCCTATCTAACTTTGCACTCTTGGCCTTTAAGATATGCTTTCTCAGGTGTAAATTAGCTATCAAACTTGATTATGGCCCTCAGCAGGCCCTGTGCAAAGGGCACTGTGTGCAAGGAGGCTCCTGCTGTGATGGGATGGAAATCCCCTGGCGCAAGGATAATGATGTTCAGAGATATTACAGGACGAGATAAATCTGTCACAGCTTTAGGGGACAACTCCATTTATGTGCTTTGTGTTCTGCTGCCTGAAACTTTCAACTTAGACATTGTAGATGTGACATTTTTTGGTGTGGTATAAGCCAAAGTGTGTTTCTCCCCATGCAGTCTTATCTCAGATATTAATGTTATTTTAGACTGTGACAGGTAATTTAGAGGAAATTTGGTCTGTGTGTACCTTACATTTGAAGGGTAGAACTCCCATAAATGATAAAAAATATAGCCTATAAGTGATGAAAAAAGGGCAATAAAGGTGTACCTGATTGGAAAAATTCATTCCTAAATTAGAAGTGATTTCATTGTTTCCCCTAGAATTTTTTTTTTCAGGCCTTCCAACTGTTACTGTAATGAAGTTACCACTGAGTGCTTTATAATGCCAGCCCAGTGGCATATTACATATTATTCACAATATTTTAAGAGCCATCTGTGTAAAGGATAATGGATATATGGCTCTAAGGTGTGCAGGCTGAAGCATGCATGCCTTACCTTTTGCATACCAAGTGCATTTCAAACAGCTGTTCTCCTCTATCCGCTGTATTTCAGGTGTTCAGCGGCAGATTGTTCACTGTGTGGAGAAGACATCTGGGATAGTGGAGGAGCACTTCTGCGACCCTTTGACCCGACCCGATGATAAACAGGCCAGCTGCAACAAGGAGCTGTGTCCAGCCATGTGAGTTCATCCCCCGGACAAGAACTGTTTACAAAGTGACACGTGCAACTTTCAACTGCCCACACTCATTCTCATATACGTAACATAGGGAAACACACACTTCAGCTCTTGCGCCTAAGAGGCACATAAAATATAAATTCATTAAAGCTTCACCAGTGCTGCAAATCATATTTGGGAAGAGCTTATAAAAACATAAAACACAAGATCATGTAAAATACAAGCTTAAGAAGAAACACTAAAGCAGTGAAAAAAAAACTAACTGACAAACAATTCTATTGTTTAGAATTTGTCCTTTATGAATATACTCCACTTGCAGTAAAAAACTGAGTGCTAGAGATTTGGAACAAACATTTTCAATGCTCACCCACAAATACTACATCGTGTGAGGGTCCATGTACTCCCCCACAGCAAGACCGGCGCAGGCAATTCTGACGCTCTATGTGAAAAACAATAATGCCGCCCCCTCTATTTGCAACGTACCATACCAGCCAAGACCAATATGGTATATAGATTAAGCAAATATTCCAGTGCAACGCTAGTGTGCTCAAAGTGTCAACAATATCAAAGTATGTATGAAGCAATATGCAGGCATTTTGAGGATCCATATACAAATAATGCACCAAACACAATAATTTCCAAATAATCCAATTTCACCTCCTCATAGTAATGATACCAGTCCAAATCTCTGCTATACACCGTTTTCTAATGTGCATCAACACACACAAAAAATGTGCACAAACACGTCGGCAACTTAAACAATGAATAGAGAACAAATATAGAAGTGTATATAGCGGGCCTTCATCGGGATCAGTGTATCTCAACAATGAATCCCTCTGTTTTTGGAGTGCTTGCTCCTTCATTAGTCTCCTTTTTTATATTTGCAGCCAGATAATTTTGGTCATTTCGACATGTTGCCATATTTCCTTATCCTCAGGTTGTGTATTTTTTTCTCAAAAACCATCGAAATTGGTATCAGTTGGCCAGGCTACCATTGGCTTGTGAGAGCTGGGGGTGGGAGGCTTCTGCAGGTGCAGCGTGATTGACACATTTCTCAGCAATTCACTGTGCTTGCAGAAAGCGGCTCCTGGCCAACATTTTATCACCACTGGATCATATCAGAGTAACCTAGGAAACAAAATGGGAATGGCACCTCACTTAGTGCTAATTATGTCAGGTGCTCTAAACACTTTGAAGTGACATTATGTTGTTAAATTGTTTTAGTACCTAATGTATTAGGGCCTAATGTATTAGGGACTAAAACTGTGTACTAGTGTGTTTAATACATTTCAATAGGATCATACACAGATTACTAGACTGGAATACACCCCAAAATGAACTTGGTAATTATCCTCTGAACCTCATGCTAATGGTGAGGTTTGTATGTCAATACCACACAGATATTTGCCTCTGTAATGACATTTGCTGTGGTGTAAAATGAATGAGGGAAATCTAGAAGACAATGTGGGAAAAATTGGATTTTGGGCCCACAGTGTAATTGCCTGGCTTCAGAACAGTTGGATTGCGCTGTTTGGAGTAATTTTATGGTCAGTATTTGCCTGTCATACTTTCTGCACATAGCCTACAGCCAAACAATGCAGTCTGAGTCAAATCTATCAAATGTACGACCGCCAACTGGAAATTTTTGCATTGGTTTGGTGTCATCCTGTAGATGGTGGGCGGGAGAGTGGCAGAAATGTTCGGCTAGCTGTGGGGACTCTGGCCTGACTAAAAGGACCGTGCTCTGCATCCAAGCAGTAAGTGTGGAGGAGCAGAAAGCCCTGCAGCCCACCGAGTGCAAACACATGCCCAAACCTGCATCGATGTCCTCCTGCAACACACACATTCCCTGTCCGGCAGACTGGACCACAAGTGACTGGTCAGAGGTGAGTGGCGGTACAAGTCCAGGTTTGTTAGATCGCAGAAGAGAGAGAAGTCAAGCAAAGCAAGTCAAGTCATTGCTCAGTTGATTTCCATGAATTCTCTACATACTTACAAGAGGATTACTGACATTTTCTGCAAGTATATTAATTACCAATAGAAAAAGATTTTTTGTATCTTTTCTCGTCACGTGTCCTCAACAAATTCGTCTGGTCCCTTGTGCAGTGTGAAGCTATTTCAGACTAAATAGGAAAATAGTATCAAATTCACTCAGAGACCAGGAAGTTAATAAGTGCCTTTAAACTCGACCACTCACAGGATTCGCCTGTTATATTTTTATTTGGAACTGATTTTAAGGATTTTCTGGTCACCTATAAAGCGCTGTTAGATCCTAAAATATATCACAGACCTTTCAGATGCCTTTGAGCCAGGGAGCAGCCTAAGATCCACAAGCAGGGCCCTCTGGCTGTTACAAAGTCCAGGCTTAAGATGAAAGGTGACTGGGTTTTTGATTTGAGCGCCCCTACGGGGTGCAGCCTGTTTGTGGAGTTTAGGCCAGTAGAATCACAATATATTTTTTTTGTTTTTGTTACCGTTTTATCCTTTATTCTTATCTTCTTTTTTTGCAGCATCATGTTTAAATTTTTACTAGTTTACGTGTTATTTATTTTTACTTGTTTAAATCTGTTTTTCATGGACTATTAAAGCACATTTTACATTCTGTCTCATAAGTTAGCGCAGGGTTCATAAACAGTTATATTCTCTGATTTTTTCCCTCAGTGCTCATCGACATGTGGAAGTGGTTCACGTCACCGGAACGTAACTTGCTCCAGAAACACAGGTGTCGACTGTGACCCACAGAAGAAGCCCACTGTTGTCACCCCATGTTACCTCCAGGACTGTCCGCAGGTAGTGGATGTTTTTGGAGGAAGTGACTGGTCTGGAAGTGGCTCGTCCAGCAAAGAAGTCTTCAATGAAATCAACTCCATACCTGAAGCCAACCCCCCTCCTAAATACAGCACCACCAGAGCCCAGCCAAAAAATCATGATGATCTTAATAACTTTATTGAGGCAGACTTTTCCCACCACAATCACATTGAAAATACCAAGCAAAATAACGTTAAAGTGGACGATTTTTACTATGACTATAACTTTATAAACTTCCATGAAGACTTGTCATATGACTTTGACTCTGGCAACAATGGAGAAGATGCAGGGGACAGTCGTGGGTTTGATCTTCCACCAGAGGCCAAGCCAAACCACAGTGTGACAGAAAACATTTACAAGGAAACTACAAGTGCTCCCAGAACTACCTCAGCCACTTCTACAGTTTCTAAGACTACTGCATACACTTTGAAAGTTGAGAAACCACAGGACATGAATCTAGGCAATGTTGAAGAGAGCGGAAAACCGCAAACAAAGGAATATGTTGCAACTGATCCTGAAAGTCCAGATGTTTTTCTCTCTGAAGACTATTTTCTGCCAGTCTCTACCACTTCCTCGCCGTCTTCTTCTGCAACAAGGTTTTCGCAAACACTCAAAGAGAAACATGGCAATCTCGGTCGGCCTGAAAACACAAGCACAATGCCAAATCTGGCATCCACTGCAAAACAGCCTACTCAGAGCACGGAATCAGGCCAACATGGAGAGGAAGCTGAAAAAGCTGAAAACCATACTGAGGATGTCATTGTTACACTAAAATATGCTGATACCACTCCAGACAGGCGGACGCATAAAGATGACACACGAGCTACACCAGTGAGAGCTGAGGAGATAGAGGATCTTGATAATTTGAAGTACAGTTACCATGAAAAGAGTACAGTGGAACAAGATCTCTCAGGATCCCAAAGGGAGAGCCCAGAACCAACTTTAGGTTCTCCATCTCAAGAAACTGGATTTCAGTTTGAGACGCATCAGACAGTCATTCCAGGCCAACTGGATGAAAGTACTTCAGAAATACCTCAGGCAACTACGTCATTGGATACATCAAAGATATTTCCAACTGCCCTCATACTGGAAGGTTTCGACATCGGTCAAGCTGATTTTAATGTGGACACAAATGCTAATCGTCAGGGCAATTCAAGAGTCACTGACCGTGATCTCACTGTGACCTCAATTCCTGCCTCTCAGGAGTCCACTACTCTCCCCCATCCTACTCCGACAGTCTCAGGAAACCAAGAGGCCTCTGATGACACCTCATCAATAACTGGAACAGACTTTTTACCTCCTACAGAACTGGAGGGAGGCACTCAGCCTTCACCATTTCACATCCTAAGCGATTTCCAGCCAGCTACAACAGAACAGGTACCTACAAAATCTACCTTAATTGAGAGAACCACACCTCATGGAACAAATTCCCGAGCCCCATCCTCTTATGACTGGATTGATTTTGACTACAATGAAATTGTCGTCCCCCCTGTGCTGAGAGACAGGGGTAATAGCCGTCCTCTCCCTCCATACCAACGTCCAACAAACGCAGCTGTCACTGCTCAGTATAGCACGAAACCAACACCAAACACGCAGTCCCCAGAGCCTGCCATGCCCGCTTTGCCAACCCGTCCACCTACTCTGTGGGCTGTTCCAGGGCCAACATCAGTCCAGACCTCAACCCAAGTCACTACAGCTGCCCACTGGGTCACTGGCAACTGGAGCGCAGTGAGTTCTGGCCCTGTTTGCATGCATTCCACACATTCTGGTGGTATACTTATACCATGTGGGAGGAACAAAGCTCAGTTGTGTCTCATTATTATGTCCCTATATGCTGACACAGTCTCTAGTGTAGGTCTTGGCACAGCTTGAACTTAACGCATGCAGTATTTTGAGAACGATTTTTCCTTAGGCTGACACGCTAACATAAGTAGATCTCCTCAAATGTCTTGAATTCTTGAGGGATACTTGACATTTTTGAGTTTGCAGTCCTGCTGTGCTCTAAAAAAAATCTAACAAAATTATAATTTATTTGCATATCTTCAATAAATATTAAAATAGAACTAATGCACGTACAAAATGGATTTTAGAATTTGAAATGGTTTGTATTGTTATCAGTGAGCTCTGTCATGCCTGCTAGTGCTGAAACTCTCACAAAGTGTGTGTAGTGTCCCCTTTGGGTTACTGCGATGTGTTTGTTGGCAGTGCTCCACCAGCTGTGGTCTGGGTGCCATCTGGAGGACTCTGGTCTGCAGCACCGGCTCAGACTCAGACTGTGACCCGACTAAAAGGCCGGTGCCAGCCCGACGTTGTTATCTGCGACCCTGCTCCACATGGAAAATAGGAGACTGGAGCAAGGTCAGACTGTTCGAACAACCTCTTACAAAATTTTAAATGTCTGAGTCTTTTTCATAATAAGTCGTTAGTTGTTTCGAACACCCATGCTGTTTGAATAATGATCAGGCTATTTGTTATGCCAGTGCTCCAAGAATTGCGGAGGCGGTGTGACATTACGAGACGTCCAGTGTTTTGACATGCGGGACCAGAGGGCCCTCCGTCCGTTCCACTGCCAGGCGATCTCCCTTAGGCCCCGAAACCAAATGTCCTGTAACCTTCAGCCATGTCTTGACTGGTATACCTCCTCCTGGGGACAAGTGAGTACCCTGAACCACCGAAGAAAGAAAACTTTCTTCACTCCGGTATGATGACTATACTGAGGTTGCGCAAAAGATGAAGTGTTTTATTTTCCTGTGGTTCAAAGTTGAAGCCATTCAATCAGCAGGTTCATCATTAGTATCCAAAAGTACGTAGGATCACACAGAATCCTGCCTATACACTGTTGAATATAAATAAATTATAATACCCATGGCAAGCTTGTTCAACCTTATTAAAAAACAATATGAAACTTCTGACAGAAAAGGTGATTTGTATATTCTGAACCCAGCACCTGCTGAGTTTGGCCGGTTTCAAACTTAATAAGCTCCACCATGCAGTGGAAGGTGATGAACTGTATATCTCACAATATGCTGCCTGTGAAAATGTATGGCATGCACTTGAAATTGGTGTTACATTTTCAGTATGATTCTTTGGAAGTTAATGTTTAATGGAGAAACTGCATAAGAGAAACTACTGAAACTGCACCGCATACTAAAAATAGAGTACAAAAATTCCTTTTTCTTTCCTTAAATTCTATGCAAAACCACTCATGTGTTGGATCATTATAGTCTCATTATGGTCTTCAGAGTGCCTCAACTCAAAAAAAGCATAGGCACTTTACTAGAAACATTTTACAATTTTATTTTCCTACTACTAGGCTACTCGAGCCTGCATTTTTCAAGTATTGGTATTTTTTATGTGTGTGTGTGTGTGTGTGTGTGTGTGTGTTCCTCAGTGCTCTGAGGTGTGTGGAGGAGGTGACCAGCAGCGTGTGGTCACCTGTCCAGAGGAGGATCGATGTGACAAGGACCTTATTCCCAGCAACATCCAGTCCTGTAACAGCCAGCCTTGTGCACAGTGGCTAACTGGATCTTGGGGACAGGTGCAGTCTATACACAAGTTGCTCCCTTTTAGCTTGTAGCATTACCTTTGTGAACAGATCTGATATGAGTTAATTGGCTGTTAGATTAGCTGCTAAATTAATGCTATGTTAGATGGCAAGATTGTTAACAAAACATTCAGACAATCTGCGACCTTTATCAGATAATGGTATAAATATTGATAACAAGTGTTCTTAATAACCACTTTAAAATATCTTAAAGGGATAGTTCTCCCATTTTGAAAAACTTAACATTATTTCACTTACCCCCTAGCTGTTATATAGGACAGTGGAAGTGCCCTCTTCCTCTCATCGTTACCAGGTACCGGAAACAGGCTGAATGCTCCAGATGCTAACCGTTAGCCACCTCCCATTGAGATGTACTTCCCACCAGCTAACATTCTTAGCAATATAGGGGAGCAGCAACAAAATGTATTATAGCCAAAAAAAAAAAAAAAAAAGTATCAGTGAAGAAATCCTACACATGGTATTTTTGAATGCTTGAATATAATTACCTCACACAGGGGGAGGTGTAGATAGTAATTCAGAAAATCCATCCAGATGATCAGCTATTTCCTGTCATCTCAATAAAGCATAATATATGAAAATTACAATGAAGAATAATTTCCTGACATTTGAATTCTCCTGAATCAAACAACTGCACCCCGCCGTGCCACAAAATCCTTGCTAGTCATCCAGTAATTACATAAGTCACACTGAGCATAATTCCCCTTCATCCCACTTTCGGTCTCTCCCTTCATCTCCCCTCACAGGTCTTTGCACCATGCCTCCTCCCCAGGAACTGGCATGAATGCGAGGGTTTCAATACAGATTCATTTTAATCCCTAAACCACATCAGCAGCAGCAAAAGACTCCTTCAGAGTTTGAAATTCAAGTCTTTCATCTATATACTGAGCAAGTACACTCACACAAAGAAAAAATGTATCTGCACAATCATTTATCTCATGCAAATGCACACTAAGCATTCCAGACTCATTCAAACACAAGCACGCTGTCATGCTATCAGTCTCAGTTCCTATCAGACTTTACACCTGCCTTGGTCTGCCACAGTCACACACATGGGTAATTCTCTGCTTGTGCTTCAGCTCTTAACATCAACTGACCTATCCTTATTCCTCTCTTCATTCCTCTTTGAAGTGCCAAGTCGAGCTTTAAAGTTTAACTCAGTGCACCAGCTGTTGAGAGCAATTAAAGTGTAACGGTACTCCACCTTTCACTTCCACTCTACCACATCAATCTTAAAGTATATCATACAAAAGAGAACAATATGTCTCCTACCGTGTCACAATTTATGAAAATGTTTTCATTTATGATGACCGTATTGTTGTAACTTTACTTTTTACTGACAAAGCCAGATAGAAGTCATTGGTGCAACAATAATGCTAGCTTTGTTAATGGCATTTCATATCACTCCAATTGCAATTCCAAAACAGATGATATAGAGCTCCTAGTTTCACATTTTTGTGTCTCGCCACAGGCAAACAGCACTGGCATAAACATTTCATACCTATTGCATTGGTATAATATTTTTTTTCAGAGTGACATAGAAAGTTCACATTCACATTTACTATCAATGCCATATATATGGAGATAAGCCATTATACCATCATTAAAAATTAACTTACTAATTTATATTTTATATTTTCTTTATATTTATATATTATATTGTCCTACTAGTGTTGTAATTCCAATGCATTTTATAGTGTTTTGTCTTTTACCCAAACATTTGAATATAGGGATGCTAACAGCTAACCTGTTTGCTTAGTGCTTTAGTGCATGTGCCATGTTTTAAAAGGCACACACCAGATGTCCGCAGTTCATCTACCCTGCAGTTTGTTTTAGTATTCATTTCGTCTTGCTATACTACACTATATACATGCTTTATGTATGCATTGCAAATTATATACAGTGTATTATATGCACATGCATGCATGCCTACTCTTGCATGTTTCTTCATACATTATACACACATGTATGCAGGTATGACACACATGTATTTACACACCCCACACTCACACATAGATGCAAAGCCCATCATTCTGCAAGTGACCCTATAAGTCATCATCTCAAGGCTGGGTAAGAAATCATTCAGCCAGTGACTAAACTGTGTGAGGCTCATTCTACACTAGCTAATCAGTTTTGTAGCCCTTGCTGAAGGTTTGGTTGCACATGGAGCACGCCTGAAACAGAAATCTGTTATTTCACACTTTGAATTGGTGCCTAGGCTCAGTTTTAGGAATTCAGATCAGCTGGCTTCTTCTAGTAGCTCGCATTGCCCCAGGAAGCCACAGTGTATAATGGTAAATTGCCCTGCTGCACAGAGAGCCTTGAGGTCTACTTTTGTATGAATATCTTTTGACTCATGTTCAAAGGCATCATTTAGTTCTGCAGGCCAGCACTTTGTGATCCGTCAGCTGAGCCACTGACATGAACATGAAAATGGCAAAAGGATAGACAATGAATGTCCTCAGTAATATTCAGAGTGCTTGTGCATCATTCATAATATCTGTAGGTACAATTTATTAAAAGCACACAATGCCTGAGAGCAGTGCATACATCAGCTGTTTCCCCATCTAACATGCTCCAGTGCTAGCTGTGCTATGTGAGACCCACTTGTCCTTCAACACAAAATAACAGCCTGACAAGCTCCCTTGAATTATTTGAATTGCCTAATTAAAAATGTGAGGTGCTCACAAGCTTCAAGTGAAATTAAATCCATGGCACTGGAACAGAATATCTTTAAAAAATCAGAAAAATTAGCTGTGGTAACAAAGAAATGCAAGAAATAATGAGTGATGACGGGTCTTGCTACTCATTAGGAGCATTTCACCTTTATCATGGCCACAGGTGCCTCACCATAGTGTCAAATTCAAACTTCAAGACTGAAATCTGGGATTTTCTTGGTATCCCACTTGACATTAAATGTCAAAAGGTATGATTCAAAGATAGAAAGGCATGGGCCTTCCACCTCTTGTGCCCTGCTGGCTTGATGCATATCAGGGGAATGCAAATAATGGGATCGGCAGTCAGAATCAGAATCAGAATCAGAATACTTTATTGATCCCCGTGGGGAAATTAAGTGTAGAAGTGTAGTGTGTAGAAGTTTTTGCATTTTGCCCTGACAGAAAGATCATGAGGTCACCAAGTTGACAGGGCTCATCCTCTAAGTAACATCAATGCACTTCCCAGATGTCATCACAATCTGCCCAATAGATTTTGAGATATCAAATTTGACATTTGACTTAAAGCCCCCCTCCAGTGTATTTTTGAATTTTTTAAATATTTCATCTATCTGAGCCATATCCTTATGATGTTGATGAGCCACACTGTCGGCCACATATTCTTTGACATATAACTTATTTTTGCACTCAGAGTTAAAAAAATTGAGCTCTTGTTAAAACAGAAGGATGACGTATGACTATAGTGGCCCTAGTTGCTAGTCATCCTCCAAGTTGGCACACTGTCATGCTGTTTCAGTGGTTTCTCCGTCGCTATGACAACACGTGACATTGCGGCCAGCCACTTACCAGCGGTAGGCAGCTATCATCAGTCCATGTAGCTGCTAACTGGAACTGAATCATATCTCTCTCAAAGCTTTTGATCTTAAATCAAAGTTCTGGATTATCTGACAACGCCTTGATTAAACTCTCCTCCAAGATATTTTAACTATTTGCAAAAATAAAAACAAAAACAAAATACCCCATAAAACAAGTATTTCCCTTGTATTACTCTCGAAGTATTTCTCTTTTTGCCTTTGTGTCTAAGAAAGTCTGCACACTACTAGAAGTCAAGCCTTGCTAATGCTTAACATATTTAGGCCCTAGGACATAAGGTCCATTGTCATTTGTCTCTATACTCAGTTTTTTTTTCCTCGTGTTAAAAAATAAATAGCAATTTGTGAAATAGGAATTGCCTTCACTGTCCTTGAGAACTTACCCTTGTGCTTTGACTCCTCATCAAGCCTTTTTTCCCCCTGCAGTGTTCGGCTTCTTGCGGTGGCGGGGTGCAGCATCGGCTAATCAAGTGTGTTAACACAAAGGCCGAGACAGAGGAAGAAGTGGATCAAGCTCAGTGTGACCATGAGCCTCAGCCTGAGAACATCCAGAAGTGTAACTTACATGAATGTGAGAGCGCCCCCTCTGGTGAGTAATCTACTCGTATCTCCCACTCCTCTCATCTGAGAACAATGTTTCTTAATGTTGTTCACTTGTTCATTCTGTGTAAGGTCATGTGAGATTGCTGAGTTAGTCTTGGCACAGTAATTTCTGTTATAACTATCTCTCAATTTTTAAATGATGTGGAGAAACCCAGATGTAGTGTTGAGATTGAAGGCTTCACAGATTTAGTAATTGCCTGTATGATTCTGCGTGATCTTTGAAAGCAGCATATGTTATTAGGGTTTGGAGTTTTCCTACATGTTAATATCGTCCTCTAATTGGCAACACAATGCTCCTTACAACCTGCTGCAATAAGTGGTGGGAGTCTCGCTGCACAATACCGCGTAATTTACCGCTTGTTTTATGTAAATGACATGTAAATGGAACATTAATAAACGAGAGCCGTGGTGCGCATCGGTTTCACGGCTGGCACTGATTTATCAATCTGCGCTTACTTCGCTGATCATTTTGAAGAGGTGCGACTGTTGGATAAATCACACGAGGAGGAGTTCTTCCGTGTTTCCTGATGCTCAAATCTGTGCCCCTCTCCACACAATTTTAATAATAAAGCCCACGGTGCCTGAAGCTAACTGTTCAGTCCAAATTAACTGCTCTATCACCTGTCTCCCAGATTTGTGATGTGTAATTGGAGGCATTTGTGTTGTGCTACTGGCTTTTCTCGGTGAGCTCTTGAATTACAAATAACTGCTTGCCAACGATTAGTCTTGTTGTGAAGGTGATTGCAGAGAAGTTTTTTTTTTTTTTTAACTCTAGGCACTAGTATTCAATGAATAGTCCCAAAGTCCCAAAATCCAAAAACTTCACACTTTTAAAACATTTAATTTCTGTTTAATCATTACCTCTTAGCCATGGGACATTATATTCATGGGAAATGTTAATATTATGTTCTCTGTATCTTGTGTGTGCCTTTTTGTTCTGATATGTTATTGATGGGTCTAGAGATGATCAGCCCTTTTTTTTTTTTGCATGCACAGTTATGACCGTGTGATGAAGAACCTCCTGTGGTTGCAGTGATTCAGAAACTTTGAAAAACATTTGATCTCGCTAGGTTCAAATAGATTTGGTAGCCTGATGCTTCATCACTGTAAAAAAATGTGAAAGTGTGAAATCTTTGGACGAGGGATAAGATCAAAGCCATCATGGAAAACCCCTCTCACTTTCTCTACAAAGAGTTGTGGCACAAAGCAATAACAACTATCTACTTTATATAGACATATATATATAGACATACAGCTAAATCTTAGTCTATAGACAATACAGCTCAACATCTAGGTCGTTTCAATTTCAGCAGAAGGGACAATAATCTCTTCTTAAGTGTAGGTTTGAACCCAGATTGCCCACAGAATCTGCTTTGTAATGCCAATTCTTGCCACAAATAAAGTAGGATCACAGGAGCACTAGAGAAAAGCCAGAACCCGAGAGAATCAAGGTATGAATACACTCTTGTTTTGTGCCTGTCTGGAGAAATGTTGAGGCGTATGTCACTTAACGCGCTGAAAATAACAACTGTAACAAAAAGAATGTAATGTAACTGCACTATGTCAAATACTCAGTTATGTTGACAGCTTTTCTGTTGTTGTTTTCTGCTGTCTGGATCATCCTGTCAGAAACCAGCTACAACTGACGTTCATCCACAATCGAATTTTATGTGCACAAAATACAAGAGATGAGTTTTGAGCACTCACAAAAGAGCCCCTTTTCTCAGTGTGCCAAATGTCTTTCGTTGATTGTAAAAAAGAAGGGCCAGTACTTCTGTGCTGCAGCACCGTCTTCAGGATAAATAAGCACAAACAAGGGAGATCTTACCTATATACTCTCTGAAACAATTTGAACAATACCCAGATTCTCATTTAATACCTATTATATCACTGCATGAAAAATATCAGGGTGCTACTGTACATGATAATTTTGTCATACTACATTTGGAGCGTACTGAAGGAAAACAGGTTGCTTTATTTTCCTGTCATCTGCTGGACAACATTGAGGTTTTTGTTCTGCTGTCTTCTAGCTGATAGTCTCAAGTAAATCTGCAAAATAGTACAGCCTCCTGACAAGTGCTCAGTAACCCATTTTTAGGTTCATTGTGCTGGATATAGCTTGCACTGCGCAGTAAAAATGCAAAACGCAGTCACTGTGCAGTGCGATGGTCCTTTCAAACAGGAAAGATTGTAAATATTTACTATTGGGTGCATGAGTCACTTATTTTGTCAGAATGCGTCAAAACGAGACTCACCCAAAAAAAAAAAAAAGAATGGATGCACAATGAAATAATATAAGAAAGGAAAAAGGAGTGGAAGAGATCATAATTCAAAGTTGTGTTTTTGTTCCATTCAGGTTCCATTTTTGTTTTGTTTTGTTTTGTTCCATCAAATTCCATTTCAACATTCAAACCCTGGGAGAGCTGCACCCTGATCCAAAAACTTTTATGCTGCAATCTTTAAACATCCCGTTACTCTTATAGATCTCAGCCTCTCTATGGCATTGTAGTTGCATGTTTTATATCATGCACATCATAACAGTGAGAGAACCAAAAACACACCCTTTTTCCCCCAAAGATTTCTTTGTGCTTTTATATTTAACATAAGAAGCAGAATGGCATTCGAACCTCCTGTGTTCAGTGAAAATATTGGCAAAAGGATTTTGATTATCGTAGAGAACATATGTGCTAAAAAAGGAAACCATTTTTAGGTCCAGTGTGCTGGATATAGCTTGCTACAATCTTTAAATATCCCTTTACCTTAGCTATTTCTGTCATTTTCATCATATCCTCCTTTAAACTGATCTTCTAACCTTGACAGCCGTGTCCATGGCCAACCAGAAAGCACTTACTTTCCCCTGGGGATCGGATGCCTCACCAGCTTGTGATCTTCCTTGTCCCCTTTCACTTCAGCATGGGTTTCATGGGTCACTGGCTTTCAGGGTAGCTCATGCATGGTGCTATTCATTGGAGAAATATACCCCCAGAGGTAATTGCCTGGTCCCGATTTGGCTTGAACTTTTTTATTTTCTTTTTTTTCTCCCCTCGATGCTGCTCTACACCTTAGTGAATAAAAAAAATATGAAATGGGAAGATTACTATACCAATAAGTACTGTACCCGAATCTGTTCAGTCTTTGTCAAACAAATGTTTTCGACACAATGCACAATATATGCCTATTTGTGCTAACCTGCAACCACCAAATGGTTAACCAGACCTTGGAGTTTTAAGTGGCGGGCGTCCTATTTGTCTTGCAGGCAGCAAAGTCAAGGGTTTGAGTCCAAGTCGTGACCTTTTGCATGTTATGCCTATTTCTCTTCTGTTTCTCTTCTCTCTCTCTCTCTCCTCTTCTACTGCACACTGCCAAATAGAGCAGAAACACTTGCACGTCCTCTAGAGCAGAAACACTTGCACTGTATGGCTGAAACACCTGCAAATACTAAAAATCTGCACAGGCTGCATAAGATAAGGCTGTAATTCAAACGTTTTCTATATCTCTAATAGTGTCAGTTTCTACAAAATTTCTATAAAATATTTCTCCTTTCGTTCGATTTTGAAAATTGCTTTAGTGGTCAATAGATAAATTAGTTCTTATTTTCAAAGGAGCAGGTCTGTTTTGTTGATTGATTGATTGATTTTACAGGTGCAGTGCTATACATACAGTATGTGCAAATGAAACTGGGCAACAAGAAGGTGTTTTTTTTTATTTTTTTTTATTAGCTTCTCTGTACATACTCCCCAATTTACACTGTCAAAGCTGAGATTTTTTTTAGTGGTAGAAACTTTGATTTCATTTCTTTTGTCATGACTGAGAGTCGACCTGCCTCAGCATGCAGGAGAAACGTCCTGACTTAAAAGGTTATTCAGGCAATTCTTATTCACACGTTGTGCTAAGGTTCATGCATTATTTATGAACTTTGTATGATTGTTGCCACAGTGTATTATTATGTTGTATGTAGTGTATTTCCAGGATGCATCTGGACATTAAATTTAAATCCAAGGTTGAGGTCATAGCTGTATTTATTATGGACAGTTTTGTCCTTAGATGCACTGTTTGCTGGATTTGTTCAGGCTAGCCAGTGTTTTCGAAGTCCAGCAGTCGGAAATACAAACAAAGGTGAACATGGGTGAACCACAAGGTCTGAAGGTAGCAAAATTCAAATGGTCCAGAAGGTAAAAGTAAAATGACACCTTTTTCCTGCCTTTTCCATTTAATTTATTCACCATTCAGCACAAAATGCATCCACTGAGGCATGAACTAACATTTCCATTTCTGTTGTACATGCCATGTGCTTATATATACATATATATATATATATGTATGTATGTATGTATGTATTTATACATATATATATTTCCTCTATATATCTTTTGTAAATGTCATACTTAAGCAGTATAACTTTGATGCAGCAGTGAAAGGCAGCAATAGGGGTCCTGCTTAAACATCGTATTAAAGCTGAGGCTCAAAATGTAAATTTCACCGAGTCAAAGCTGCTGCTGAATAAAAATAGAAATGCGTTACTCCTGTTCCTGATACCTGTTCTTCTGCACCTTCTTGTTTGCTCTCAATAAAATACCTTCAGAGGACAGGAAAG